>JACEIK010003426.1:90869-118948 GCA_018107945.1 Datura stramonium | reverse complement strand
TATAAGTAGTTTTTGCTCACTGCGCAGATAAACTTAACATTGTTGTACGATATCAATATTATACCATTTTGTAATTCTTGCACGGATTATTTTAACATTTTTTCCAACATTAGTAGTATATTTTAATTTTGTTATATCAGGTTTCTTAAATTATTTTTAGGCTACTTATAGCCAAGCATTATAAAGAATTATATGTAATTTTCTTTTAAATGTATGTTACTTTTTGTAGTCCATGACTTGAAAACAAACACAATCATTGAAGGATTACTCTACGCAAAGAAATGATTAAAAAAAACTAAAATAAAAATTGTCTAGTAGTTCAATCATTAAAAAATCGCGTTAACCACAATAGTGAGTTAAAAAAGTAACCTATTAAGATTAATTTTATAGACTATAAAGTAGCAAAGTAACGTGTTTGGTTAAATAAATGCATATAGAATTTGATAAAGAAACAAATTTAAGGTTTATATATTTTGACCTGACAAACAAAGATGCGAAATAATTTATAACAACTCGAGAAATTTGATTTTTTAAATTAATTTTTTGTTTTGGTAGGTTTTAAAGTTAGGTTAGGTCTATATTTAAATTTCTGAAATCTGATTGTGTGCATTTCAATTCTACTTACTAAGTTATTCTCAACCTTTTCATATTTTATAATTTTGGATTCTTTGCAACTCTGATATGTCCAGTGGTGGAGCCACAAATTTAGCGAAGGGGGTGCAAATTTTCTTCTTAGTTATTTTAAGGTGCTTTAAAATTAAATAAACACTTATAATAACTAACATTTAACCTCTATACACCATATAAGTTTTCGGCGAATGGTATGTATCTGACCACCCTTCGCCTAAGCTAGCTCCGCCCATAGATATGTCCTCCTTAGAACATCTATAAAACCTCCTCTTTGTCCCTTTGTTTTCTCCTCAGATTCAAGATCTAGCTCCATGATCTAATCATATTACTTTTTTCCTCTGAATAAAGGATTTAGTTGCAAAAAAAGATAGAAATCAACAAATTAATTGGCACTTTTCTTCGATATAGATGACGGAACGAAGACTTAGAATAAGTGAAAAAATGTTATATGAAAGCCCGAGTTTTATGTATCTAATTATCTAATTCCAATCGCAATGATTTGATGTGAATAGTTAAGGGTTTATAACATACATTTTTTTAGTTTTATCTTCTTATGAAAATGATTGTTTTGATACCATGTAATCTGGAATAAAGAGTTGGCGGGATCTAAAAAGTCCTTTTATTAAGGATTGGGATCCCTATTTCTTTTCTAGTTTTTTTTGTCTAACAACTTAGGAAACCTGATATTAGAAAATATGTGGGGCTCTCATTGTATTTTTAAAAACATAACCCTTTAAAGCTTTTTAAAACAACTTTTTCTCGTTCTTATCAATTCTTCTTTCCCTAAAATCGTGTCTTTACTCTCAAGTTCTCCATTGATGCAAGTCGAGTTGCCTCAAGAACAAGCATTTAAATCCGAGCAAAGGAGTTCGAGGACGCCCAAGAAAGTCTATTCGCAAGCTTAGAAGGTGCTTAGAATGAAGACTTGAAGCTCGACAATATGCTAAAATGGAAGTACAACACTCCATTTGAAAAACTACATGGAGAAGGAAGAAAGGGGATATGTATGCGAAGGGGCTATTCTTAAAACATAAGCTCTCATGCCTAAGAAGACCCTTATTTCATTAAGGATATTTTTATAATAAATATTATTAGTCATTAGCCTTATCCTAGACTATTATAGATACTACACTATGTCATATTATTAGTTTTAGATTATTTTGATATGTTATGAATTGAAAGAGTGAAACTCTTGTGAGGGGTGGATATGACCTTGGTTGCTAAGAAATGTTGATGAGATTTCTTGCTTGAGAAAGCATTCTTCTTGAGGGTTATCTTAGTGATAGATTTCGTGCATGAGGAATCATTCCTCTTACGTGTATCTTCATAAATGTGGTACTTGTTTGAATTCCTCAATTGAAGGTAAAGCTTTCTAAAACTATTATTGTCAAGTAGTTCCTTGTGTCTTTCTCCTATATTTACATTCTTGTTCTTAGAATAGAGTGTTTCTTTCTATTTTCGCATTATTGATATTGCATAAACTTTTGACTAAGTAAATACTGTGACCACTTAGTTACTGCATACAATAGCTAATAGTTCCTTATTATATACTGATATAACAACATGTCTAGGGAAAAGAGCATTGCTAATGAAAGTGATGAAATATCCCTCCTGCATGAGAGTTGTCCAATTCCATAACCACTGCATCAATCTCCACAACAACTGTTTTATAATTGTGTCAACTAAGGCAAATACTTGACCCTTAGTCAACCTCTCCTTTAGGTGTGCAAAAGCAAAAGCTACTTCAGGGGACCATTCAAAACTATCATTCCTCAAAAGATCAATTAATGGTTTGCAAATGACATCAAACCCCTAAATGAACCTACTATAATACCCAACAAAGCCGAGAAAACCTCTTAGTTATTTTAAAGTAGTTGAGATAGGCCAGTTCTATAAAACCTCAATCTTCTAAGAATTAGTACACAAACTATGTTTACTGATAAAATGGCCTAAGTATTTTATCTTCATGACCTCAAAAAATACTTACTTTCCTTAGCAAAAAGCTGATGTTGCTGCATCATCTTAAAAACATATTTGAGATGCCTTAAATGATCTTTCACATTCCTACTACATATGAAGATATCGTCAAAGAAAATCAATACAAACTTTTTAAAGGAGAATTTGATAAACAAAAGGGCAAAATCAGGTATCCAAAGTGACCTGAATGTGTCCTAAAGGTTGTCTTTGAAATGTCCTCTACTGCCATTCTCAATTGGTGGTAGCCAGATTTAAGATCAATTTTAGAAAAATATCTTAGATCCTCCTAGTTCAACTAACATATCTTCTACAATAGGAATTGAGTATTTGTTCCTCACACTGTATTTATTTAGGTCCCTATAGTCCACACACATCCTCCAAGACTCATTCTTCTTTCCAACTAAAACCACAGGAGAAGCAACAAGCCTATAACTAGGCTAGATTATCCCTTGGTCCAACATTTATCATACCAATACTTCAACAATGTTATATTATATAAGAATACCTATAGGGTCTTTTATTCTCAAGCTCAGTACCCCTATTGTAGAAATCCTATAGTCCAAGACATCTGTAGAAGGGGGTAATTATGTCAATTCCTCAAATAAAGGTTGAAACTAATATACGAAACTCAACAATCTAGTATTTGTCACATGTGTTTCTTGAGTCTCAAGTGTATAACATTGTAATTCACTAATCATAGATGGGACTACTTGTATCATGCATAATTCTGACTGATTACCTGACATTTTAACCAATTTTCCTGCACCTTAGGATGTGATTTGTCTCCATGAACCCCTGGGAGAGTGCTTCTTTCCCTTGTAATAAAACTCCATTATAAGGATCCTGAAATTCATCTTAATATGTCCCAAAATCAACAAACATTGAACTCCCTAAACTATCCTACTGGAACCAAGTGGTAGTAACAAGAAGTCAACTAAAAACTTATCACCTTGTAATAACCAAAAAATGACACATACTTTGTCCACTTGCATGTAATTTTCATTAGCTGTTGCTACTCTTTGAGGAATGGTTACCCTGATTTTGCACCCTAGTTGCTTGACCAATTTTGGATCAATAAAATTGGTGAAACTACCTGTATCAATCAAGATAAGTATTGGCTTCCTAGAATGGTACCTAGTGATTTTCAATGTCATATTCCCTAATGAACCATTTAAATCATGAACAGAGATTTCCATTTACTCTAAGGTCTAGCCAACTCCATTCCTTGCTCATTCAAGGATTCCTAACCTCTATTTCCTAATTTGTCTCCATCCCTTCTTGTTCCTCTATTTCCAGAAAGTATAACTACTTACCATACTTACATTCATGCTCAAAAACTTACTTTTCTTCACAAAAATATCAAAGACCCTTAGATCCTTTTTCATTCATCTCCTCCATACTCAAGGTTACTCAAGGCTACTGATTTAGACTTCACTTCTGGCTAACTGATCTTTTTAATCCTTCATTATCTGCTACATATCTTCTTCACCCTTCTTTATTTGTTGCATCTCCTATATCACAAAACGGACAAATTAGATGTATGTTTTAGGGCTATGACAATCAAATAAAAAGGGGAAATATTGCGAACCTTCAACTGGAAGGTGTTACATATCACAACATACTATATTTGATGAGACCTCTTCATGGTGGTCATCAAAAAGGACATATAACCGGACCAAGCAGATTTGAAAAATAAGTTGCAAATTGTTAATTTTCAATCAGGTGAAGACAATGATCCTGAACAAGGTGCAATTCGTAATTTTGGGAAATAAGTTGTTCACCATCCACCATGTGAAGGAACTAAGACAAGTGAAATAGAAGTACCAACTCCACAATCTTAGACGAAAAGTTCAGAACAGATTTAGTTTGGAGGCAAAATCCCAAATAGGCTAATGCAGCAATAATAGAGGATGAATCTGCAAAAATAACCTGAAATTTTTCATATAGCAGATTAAAATTTATTGTGGACTAGATTAATGAAGGAAAAGATTGCTGCATTAGAAGAAATCAAACTTGGGAACATGTGACAAAGCCAAAAGATGTGAAGCCTATATAATGCTGAAGGGTTTATAAAATAACGTCACATATATGGGTCAATCGAGAAGCATAAAACTCGCTTAGTAGCTCAAAAATTCACTCCAAAAGATGGGTTGGATTATGAGGAAACATTCATTCCAGTGGCAAAACTTATAACTGCTTGAGTGTTACTTGCGCTTGTTTCTAGAAAATATTAGAGTTTATGGCCGAAGGATGTCAAAATGCATTTCTACATGGGAGATGGATGGGAGATTTACATGGCTCAACCAATAGGTTTCTAGAATCAAGAGCTACATAAATTACACAAAGAGATGTTCCTTAATTAAAGTGATCATTTTGTCTTAATAACTATTTTTCTTTGTTTAATCCTATTTTTTGTCATAAATAATTATTTTTATCCAATATAAATTAAGCTTCAACACTTAAAAATATTTTTCACACTTGGAGCTTAAATGATACTTAAATTTCACCAATCTAAACTGGTTTTTATTATATTTTTGTTAGCTTAAATTGTAAATAATAATTCAATGAATACTTGGTCTTATTTTTGTGTTTTTTCCCTTTCAAAAGCATAGATTACGAGTAATGCATCCGATGGTAATTCTGACACTAGTACTATACCTGGAAAGCCTTATTATAAGTTGCTGAAGGAAACAAATTTCTCATTAACAACAACAACCACAATAACATATATACCCAATGTGATTACATAAAGTGTCAAAATAGTGTAGAGGCAAGGTAGAGTGATGAGTTGGTAATTTACTAACTCATTCTGCTTTTAAGCATGAGGTTTTTCTTGATTTTCAACTTATTTAGGAAGGTTTCATGCCTTTTTTATTTTCCAGGTAGGCATTTGAAGGAGACAAAGGTAATGGAGGATTTGAACTTGATGTGAGCTGCTGACGGCATACTTTTTTTGGATCCAAACCTACAAAATGCAGGCCAAAAGCAGGAGGGAATGCCTTCCACCTGCTTCTACACCTGCTAACCGCGGATTGGCACCTACTAAATGCAAGTGAAATGTAGGTAGGATTGTTTATACTTTCTATTCACCTGTGCTATGCAAGTTGGAACCTGCTAACTACAGTACGAAGGGCAAGTGACCCATTTCACTGATGGAGGGACAAAAACATCCAGGAAGTTTCCAAAGCTCCTAGAAGCCTCCAAGAAAAATTGTGGAAAGTTATTCACAAGAAAGTAAAGATATTTATCACCCAAAATTTTACACCATACATCAATTTATTTATAGATACATTTTAGAGAGAAGAATTTGGCACACCATAGAATTGTAGAGATAAAAAGTACTTTTTTTCTTCTTTTCCTTTAACACATTTTGGGGGAATTCCACCATTGTTTGAAGAACTTGTGAAGCAAATTTTTGAATCAAAATGTTGAATGTTGGTAAAAATCTTCTTGGTATCTTCTCTCTCTCTCTCTCTCTCTCTCTCTAAATATGCATAGCTAATTCGCTAGCTACGGGTGTGTGCATGGGTGGGTTTGTAAACTTGAATGAGTATTTATTAATTATTCTTGGATTCTAATTTCAATTATAGACATATTGTTCTCTCTAAGTTTTAATTATAAAAATTGATAGTTGAAAACATGAATTTTGTTTACTATTCTTGCTTTTGCTTAAGAAAGAAAGGTGAGAAATAGGTGAGAAAACAATAGGGAGGATTTGGAGTGTTGATATGTGGGGTTGAGCTAGAGATAGTCAAAATCCACATTTCCACTCCATTAATGGTTCAAGTCTAGATATAGCTTCATCCTTCCTCAAGCTCTTTTGGTTGATAATTTGGATTTGGCTTTGGTGTTTGAGAAAAACCCAAGGCATAAATATTCTTGTGGTTGAAAAATGTGAGAATGTGTTTTATCCACTGCTATCTATGCTAAATATGAGTCTAAGGCAATGGAGTAAATCCTATTTTAGTTATTAGCCCATCAATAGCATATCCCTAGCCATCTCACTTGTGATTAGAACAATTAGAATTTCCCTCACTTAGTTTTAAATTAGAATTTGATATTGTTTTCCATTTGTCCCCCATTTTTACTTTCCGAATGTTGAACAACGATGCATCCTAGTTTGAATTAGTTTATAACTTCTGGATTATCGACTCAATTCCTTGTGGGATTCGACCCCGACATCCGTCGGGTACATTTGTTCTTGACAACAACCGTTGCCACTTCCCTTAATAGGGAGAGTTGTATTGAGTGTTATCAAGAAATGGCGCTAGTGCTAGGAAATTGAGTTGAGATAGACAATAGTTGTTTATTGATTCAAACTTAATTTGCATCTTGTTTTGTTTTTATTTTGGTTAATTTTTATTTGTACTATGGCATCGTGGAATGAAAGGAGGTTTGTTGGCTTCAACCCTTACTGTGATGACCTGTGTCCCTATTGTGGAGGACCACACCCTTGGCATGCTTGAAAATATGTCCCTAGAAGAGAGATGTGTGCACCTTCTTTCTCCTATGATAGGTATAATTGCAGTTTATGTGGTGGTCATGGTAGACATTGGGGTGCTTGTCCCAATGATTTCACTTCTCAATATAGTGGCTATGATAGAAGTTATGCTCTTGAGCTTGAAATGAATGAAGCTATGGCATGTGAGGGAGGATGCAATACATGTGGCCGCATGGAATCCATCCTCCAAGATTTTTTGGAGTGGGAGTCTAATTCGGAGAAGGATGTCGACTCCTCAATGCCCAAGGAATTATCCCCTCATGAAGAAAACTATAGTTCTATGAAAGAAGAAGCCATGGAGATATTGAGAAGAATAACAAGGAGGAGTGAACAATGAGACCTAGTCCAAATTGACTCATGGAAAAAAGCTCAACATGATGATGAAGATGAGGTCAAGATGGACTTTGAATAGGTCAAGGTGGTTTGTCAACCAACCAAACTAACTATAATGCAAGATGCCATATGTGAAGTAGTGACACTAGAGCTCCAAAGACAAATCCATCATATTATTTTTGATGACTCTAGTGCACTTGAGAAGGAGAATGTCAAGCACGAAGCATGCTTGAGGATGGAGCGACCTAGATTGCCTTCCAATCATTTTTCAACATTGAACTTGGTTGATGATATAGAAATTAAGGCAACCAAGTATATGGACGAAGTTAAAGTGAGATCAAAATAGCTTCATCGTAAAGTTTGTCATGCCATTAGGACCAAAGAGCATTCCTCCCTTAAGGGCCAAGAGATGCAAGATGCAATATCTATTGCTTGGTACCTTTAATTTTACACCACCACCCCTCAAGAAAAGTATAAGAATGGAAAAGAAACTAGGGGTGAAATTAAAAAGATCAAAGTGGAGAGAAAAGTGGTGAAAGTTGGAGCCATCGAGATGCGATGTTAATTTAGGCGCATCTTGGGAGGCAACCCAAGGGCTTTTATGTTTCTTTTTATTATACTTCTTTTTACTTGATGTTTTTGTTGTTTTTGGTTGTTGCGGGGTTGAATAAGGTATGGAATGTGACAAATAATGGAAGGATAAAAGATGATAAACCCGCAAAACGCAGATATTAATGCGCAAAATGCCGGTCCAGCGCATGTGCCAACCAAAATACCTGGAAGGAAAGTGCTCAACATTGACAAATCTGTGCTAGACCTGCAAAACATAGGTCCAAAGGCATAAATCGTAGATCTGGCGTAGGTTATATACAGAATGCATGGAAGGAGATGGTTCAGAAGAAGTGGCTCTGTGCTTCACCTGCAAAATGCAGGTTCAACTGTATTGCACAAAGTTCTAATACAGATGCCTCTGTTATACTAATTAGTTGGTAATTTACCAACTCATTAGGCTCTTAAACATGAGCTTTTTTTTGGTTTTCAATTCATTTGGAAGTATTTTATGTTCTTTCTCTTTAGTTTTTGCAGGTATTTAATTTAAGGAGAGAAGACATGAAATTGGACAAAAGCATAGAATTAAAGAAGAGGACTGGAGCTTTACTGGATGGGACCGGAAAAATGCTGGCTGAAACACAGGAGCCTACGGACAGAAGTGGAAGGTGCATTGGCATAACGCTGGTCAGCACCTACGAACCACCGGTGCCAACGGCGACCAGACCCCAAAGTTACTGCCTCTTCCTGCGACAGAGCGGCATTCCGTAGATGGGCACCGACAGAAACACCGGTGATTTGCAAGTGAGGCCGTGTTCAGGAGGGACAAAATCATCCAATAAAAAATTGTAAGGAGTATTTTTAACCTATTTTTGTACATTCTCTAGAAAGTACCAATTATACCATTCCAAATTTGTAGAGTTAGAGAGAGAAATATTGAATAGCTTTTCTTCTTCTTCTTCCTCAAGTTATAAACCACCATTGAAGACGATTTTTGAGCTTTATATTTTACTCTTTATGATGAATTTTATGAATTTGTTTATCAATATGCTTTTATAATATTCATCTATGGGTAGCTAGATATTTTTCTAGGGGTGTGTGCATGATTGGGGAGAGATTGGATTGGGTATGACTATTTTAATTTGGTGATTACTCATTGTATAAATATGTTGTTTTCTCCCCAATTATAACTGAATTAACCATAGTTTCAAATGTGGGTTATGTCTACTTTTTTTTCATTTTTTCATAAAAAAGAGAAATTGAATATGGGTGAGAAAGAAATGGTAGGAGATTGGGCCTTGAGTGCGTGATGTTGGGCTAGAGATAGCCAAAACCCATAATCCTGCACCCATTAGCGATTTGAGGCTATAAATAGCTCAAATCTTTCCTATGCTATAATGGATTAATTGATTGAGGCCTTGGGGTTTGAGAAAACACAAGGATTAGAGCACCCAATTAGTTGAAAACATTGGGTGTCGCTTTATACACAACTAATTATGCTTATGAGTAATTATTTGATTTTTTTAATCAATCCCAATCCAATCTAACCCCCATCGATAGTGTACCCCTGGCTCTTGCTTATAATTATTAATTTAATTTGGTTGCCTTGTTTTCTCGATAGTTGATTTTATATTCATATTATGATCCCGCTTTTTCTCCCAATATTTTTTTTTATTTTCAAATGCATGGATGCAATTTAGTTCAAGTCAATAAACAACTTTTTTTATTAAATCGCTATTCCCTATGGATTCGACCCCAACTCTTAGTTGGGTATTTCTATTGCGACGATCATTTACACTTCCTCCTTGTGAGGAGTGGATTTAAACATCATCAATTTTGGTGTTGTTTTCGGGGAATAGGGTTAGATTGACCCTAGTTGATTATTGATTTGAATTACTTTAGCATCTTGTATTTAGTTTTTACAATTGTAGTTATTGTTAGGTGTCTCTTAGGATGATTGATATTAGCCCACATTCATAAGAAGATTCAGTGGATGGTCATTTAGACCATGAGGATGATAATCCCATGATGTCATACATAGTAGATACCATTCTCCTACCACGCACGGTAGGAAATGTGGTGTTCCATGTGACCAGCACAATGTTGCACCTACTACAAATGAAAGGACTCTTCGGAGGTCAGCCAAGTGAAGATGCAAATCGACATCTTCGAAATTTCCTTGAGATATGCCAACCTTTCAACATCACAAACATAAGTCAAGAGTCGATTAGATTGGGGCTCTTCCCATTTTCTTTGACTGGGGAAGCAACCATATGGCTTGAGGAACTCCCTCAGGGATGTATCACTTAATGTCAAGAGTTGACTGAAGCTTTCTTGGATAGGTTCTTTCCTGCGTTGAGGATATTGCAGCTAAGAGATGATATTACCAACTTCAGGAAAATATTGGGGGAACCTTTACATGAAGCATGACTGAGGTTCAAGAAGAAAGTGACCCTATGTCCAAACCATGGGCTTCCAAATGGAGTGCTCCTTTAAAGTTTTTATCATTCCTTGGATTCCATCAACAAGTATGTGGGGGTGGATCTCTCATGGACCAGACCTATGGTATACCCAGAGCTCTTTTGGATAGAATGACTAAAACAAATCGAGCTTGGCATACAAGGGACCCGAAGTACATGCAAATGGTGCTAGTCCAAGTGTTGTGACTTTGAGATACGGAGAAGAGATAAAGAAAGGGATGAGACCCTAGAAAAGATGATGACCCAGCTAGAGTTTATGACAAAGCATGTCTTCGGAACTTGGTCAAAGAATGTTAATGCTGTGGGGACTCAATGTTCTATGCAATATGAGAGTGATGCTTCATCATCGAGGTACGAATAAGATTTCCAATTCATGTAAAATCAAATAGGGATTCTCAACCGGGGTACCAAGGTGCAAATCAAGGCCCTTGGTCCCCATGGGAAGAGAATTAAGGTTGGAGAAACCAAGGTTGGGTTGATAGAAATGAAAAATGGGGAAATTATGATCAGAACCATGGTGGGGAATGTTATCATGAAGCTCAAACCCATATGTTCCCCCTCCAAAGGCTAAAAATTCCCAATTGCAACCTAGTGTGAGCAATGTGGGAAGCTCCATGATTGAAGAAATGTTGGCTAAAGTACTCAAGAGAGTGGAATCGACTGATAGTGGAGTCAAGAAATTAAAAGGGGAGGTGTCTAACCTTGCCTAAACAGTGAACTCTCACTCGAAATCGATTAAGAACTTGGAAGGAAAAATAAATCATCTGTCTTACCAATTAAATCCTAGAGCAAAAGGGACACTTCCTAGTGACACCATACCAAACCCAAAGAAGGATTGCCACTGTTTGGCGATTGTTATTACAAGTGGAAAAGTATTGGAAGATGTGGGTGTGAAGCGAAAAGATGTTGTAGACCCAAAAGCAAGTGGTGATGAAGTAATGGATGTGGTGCCCAAAGCACCAAAGGATATTAATGATGAAGAATGATTAGATGAGGGAGAAGTTGATGTGACTCAGGTGAATGATGTTGTTGAAGAGGAAACGCGCAAAGAGGCTTTACTCGACCTTGACCAAGAACCTAGGATTCCACCTCCTTATCCTCAGAGGTTATCAATGAAGAAGGAGGACAATTAGTTTAAAAAATTCGTTGAGATGTTTAGTAAATTTTCCACTAATATACCTCTGGTGGATGCATTGCTCTAATGCCAGGTTATGCCAAATTTAAGAAATTATTGGTGAAGAAAAAGAGGGTCATTGATGCTGGTGTAGGTCAATGATGCTGGATAAAAAAAGAAGGAAGTCGGCGTTTGACCAGCGAAACGCCGAAGGCATTCCTTGCAATGCCAGTCTGGCATGGGTGTGAACTAGTACACCTGGAAGAAATTAGAAAATGAGATGGCGAGCTTCGACTCACCGGCGTAACACCAGTGACAATTTGCAGAACGCCGATTAGTTGCAGTTATAAAGCAGTGAACTGGGCATTCAAGAAGTCACTAGCGCTTGAACCGAAGAAATGTCGATACTCACTGGAAGTCACAGGTCTAGCGCGGGTGACGTAAGTAATTGTATTTTTGAATCTTGACCGACTCATTGACTAACCCAACCCATAATACTTTAAAATTATCAAAACTGGTCAAAAGACCATTTTTACATTTCCAACACTCTCTCTTCACCTTTTCACCTAACCACAACCCTTTCACCATCCCAACCTCCCTCAATTAAACCCACTATTTACACTCACCATTTCACTACCCAATCACAATCATCCTCTTCAACCTACAAAAACCCACATTCTTATTCTCTTCTTCTAACTACTACTCACTCAAACTCTTTCTTAGAAAAAGAAGCTTTCACTCTTTGGAACACCATTGTTGGTCAAGCACAAAGCTTTAATTTCTTCACTTCTTCTCAATTCTCAAATTGGTATGTATTCATGAGCTCTTACGTTGCTTTAATCTTACTTGATTGTTGAGAATGTGAGCTAAAAATTAAGCATGGTAGAGTAGAAAGCTCCCATAATCATGTTCCCCATTACCCCTTTTTTGCTTCTTTATTGTTGAATATTTCTCAACATGTGGGTATGTTGGGAGTTGAATATTATTGCATATTGTGGCTGTGCGTCATTCTTAAGGACAAATCATCATGTTTTCGTTCTTTTGATGTTTGAGTGGATAAATCTTAATATGAGAAGGTGTGAGTAAGGCTTATTTTTGAGATAAGTTTTATTTATATTGGTTTGGGACAGAACTAATAGGTGGCGTGTCTTCTGTGAATCGTCGGTCAAGACCGACAAAATGCCGGCTGAAGCGCAGGTGAGGAGTTTGAGCTTTAGGCCACTGCCCAGCACCTACACTTCTCTGAAACTTCGCGGATTATGACCGGCAAAATGCCGGTGTAGCATTGGAGGGGTACCAATTTAGCACTGATATCTACCCAGACCTACGGCTTGGCTGTGGCTCGTAGGTTGCCACCTATGTTTCACCGCTGGTGCTACAAATATCTTCTTTTAATATTTTACCTTGTTTGTCATCTAATCCTTAGAATTTTTCTCCTTAGCTTAGCATATTTGTTGCCTTTTCTTTTCCATTATTAAAAATACAAAAAAGAAATATTGTTTTGTTGTGGCACTAACATGGCCTTGCAAAATTATGACTTCATCCAGGCAGTCAGACAAGGGAAAGGTACCCTCCACTTCAAAAAGCAAGAGCAAAGGGAAGACCAAGTCAAAGCCAACTCCCACCAACACCAGGGAGGTAATTATCTTTTGTGTTTCCGACATGAAGGCACACTATGCAATCTATGAGGGTAGATCAGTCACAACAGAGAAAAGATTTGATCTGGCGGGGATGAGAAATGACTTCCCCAACATCATTGGCCAATTCAACCACCGTCAATGGAATGTATTTGCTAAGCCTCTACTGGAATACTACACCAACTTGGTGCCTGAGTTTTATGCTTCATACCAGGTACGGCAAGAGGATATGAAGCATAAAGGAAAGATGATGAATTTCCCTACCTTCCTTCAGTATGGATCAGGGGTGTGGAGGTAGATATCACCCCATCTACCATCAATGCATTGTTCTAGGTAGATGAGATTGATCCAGGGACTGAGTATGCTGATAGAGTGGTTGAGAAAGAAAATCAATGTAGTTTGGTAGCTCCAATCATTGCTAGTGGTCAGCCACTATGGGCCTCTATGGGTGGGGATATTTCAAGGAATAACCTTAATTTTGAGGCAAAACTGTGGCTGGAGTTTGTGTGTGGCCGGATCATGCCATTAAAGAATGACCAAAGAGTGAATCTAAAGGTTGCTATACTCATCGCCTGTATCATGACAGGGGTACCCATTATCTTCAGGGAGATCATGACCAACCAAAATGAAAAGAAAGGAAAGGCAGCAAGGAACGTCGATGCCATATGCGGTGCTTATCTTTCAACTATCTCTCAGTGCAGGGGTGCCACTATTTCTTGATGAGTCTCCTGGATCCACCACCGGTGTGATCAACGTGGAGAGAAAAAGGGATGCCGAGGCGCCCTATGTGAAGATAAAATGGCTTTAAGATTTTGAGGCTCCCGAAATCTCCACCTCCCATGACATAGAAGAGAACCCCGTTGCTCCCGACCTTAATATTCCATACCCCGAGACATCAGGTCATACATTGGAGAAGCACCATTTCGAGGGCCGTCAGCTCCTCCCACATCTTCTCTCTCATGCGACATTCACAAGCTTTCCAAGATGACACATTCTTATAAGAGCCAACTCCAAAAGCTGGCTCAAAATCTCCTATCCCTTATTGCCTGAACAGTAAAAAGGGAGATGAAGAATGTGCATGACAGCTTGACCAAGCTGTGCTCTTGTGTGGATGTATTAGAGGGCGTAGTGAAATCTCTTAGGGTTGAAGTGCAAGAGTTGAGAAGCCAGGCTCCAAGGGATAATTCGGACATGAGCGCACTTGATGCAACCATGCCTGCTCCATCTATAGCCTGAGGCCCCATTGATGATCTGTTTGAGGGCCTAGGTGATTATAAGGAGACCTGGGGTGAGGACGACCTTGACACAGATGATGGGGCTAGTGTTGATATGAGGTGTAGCCACTTTAGGGAGTTCCCACCACCCTTTCTGTTTTTCATGCATAATTGGGGACAACGTATTGTTATAGTTAGGGGTGGGTTGAACTCTTTTTCTCTCCTGTGGTTATTATTGAGTTGTAGTTCCCTTATCGGGCTTGTTGTTGATATTCTGCTGCCCTTATCGAGCTGATTTGATTTCTTTTTGTGTTGTTGTGGTTGTTGGTTGTTTCCCTTTTTGGGCATATGATGAATGAAAAAAAAATTGTTCTTAAGTTTTTAGTGCCATTAATTTGGTCTATGTTCAACTGCCAAATGTTTCATGATCCAACTCTCAATTATCACCTTTTGTTTATAGTAGTTAATGAATAAACCTCAAGGGTTTTCTTTATACCATGGTTCTTTCCCAAGGAGAGCTTTTTTTAATTATCGAACCGGGTGTCATTTCCCAATAATGGATTTATAGGAAATTTTTTTAAAGGAAAAATGATGAGTTTAAAAAATATTTTTGAGTCAATAATTACAATGGCTTTTGAGAGGTACCACCAAAAAAATTTCTTAAATGGAATGGCTGTTGAAAAAAAAAATAATTTTGAGAATTAAAGGGATAGTTAAATTTGAAAGCTAAGTTCTCTTTTTTAATAAGATACACATTCTTTGTTTGACTTATTGATTCACATGATATCTTGTTTTATGACTCTTGATATGGTGATGAAAATGGTGTGAACCCCTTGGAGGGTGATACTTTATGGGAAATGTTTTAGTTTAATTCTCTTGCATGAACGATTGTCTAAAACATTCCCCAAGTGTGACTCAAGCGAAATCCTAGATGTTGTTGCACTTGAAAGATGATTTTAGGCTTTGTTTGGATAACTACTTTACTCATATGACCTCCTTGAGCATGAATCTTTTCTAGACAATGTTAAGCCTCTAAGCCTTTTCCTTGAAAATCACATTACAAGCCTATTACTCTTTTTGTAATCCCTCTTTGGCACCCATCCTCCCTAGTGCTAGTTGTGAGAAGAAATGCAAAAATGGTGCTTCAAGTCCCAAATGTATGGGAATAGAAAAGGGAAAGATGAGGCAAAAGCCTATGTCTGGGGGTTGAAGAAGCCTAATTTTTGGGGCTTCAGAAAGGAAAATGTAAAAAACAATGTGAACTTCATTGTAAGGTAGCACCACATTATAAAAAGAATGAATGAATTGTTTTGGTGAAAAAAATCGAATTGTGGAAAGGTACTACCTCTTGCTCAAATGAGATGAAAAATGGTTACTAAGGATATATAAGGAGGACTCTTGTTTTAAAAGTGAAAATGTCCAAGGAGAGATAAGGTGTGGATGATCTCAAAAGAAAATGAAATATGCAATAGATTCACAAAAAGGGCATTAGGAAGGTTCTAGTCACTAGAACTTAAAAGTCATCCTACCTTTACCCCTAGCCCTCGTCATGACCTCCAAGACCTAATTGATTTTAGGTGTAGCAACTCTACCTTATTGGCGAGTTACACGAAGGTCAAGCCTATGGGTCAAGTTATGTGCATGAGAATACCTGTGTGAGAGTGAGCGTATTTGTTTCATTCTATAATCCCTTGAGTGTGTATTTCTTGATAATTAAATGGGATTCTATATTTTGTGAGTAGCATCACCTCCTTTGGGAACATGCTTGCATGTGCCAAAAGATATGATTGAGACAAGAATGTAGTGAGCTTGAAGGCAAACTTTGAATGTGAATTTTTAATGACTTAAGATTACTATATAAGCTTGTTATGATCAACAATGCCCCTTGTTTTGAATGAGGGAATCAAATATGAATCATGCCAATTGATTGTGGTCATCTCGTGAAGCATCTGCATAAAGTGTTGAGTCTCCTCTTTTCTTTGTGTTGGTGAGCGATCTTTGGGTTATCTAGGTCGTAGAGGTCCCTTGTGCATAATCTCATGTATAATGAAATGCTTATTCCTATAGGTCAGTTGTAAAGAATTGCATTTCTTGAGGACAAGAAATTGTTCAAATTTGGGTGTTTGATGAGTTAGTAAATTACCAACTCATTAGGCTCATAAACATGAGATTTTTCTTGGTTTTCAAGTGATTGGGAAGGATTTTATGCTTTTTATCTTTAGTTTTTGCAGGTATTTAATTTAATAAGAGAAGGAAAGAAATTGGACAAAAGTAAGGAATTAAACAAGAGGATTGGAGCTTTATTGGATGGGACCGGCGCTCCACCGGATGGGACCCGCGAAATGCCGGTTGAAACGCATGAGCCTACTTGACAGAAGTGGAAGGTGCAGCGATCGAACATGGGTCAGCACCTGCGAACCACCAGTGCCAATGCTGACCAGACCCCAAAGCTACTACCCCCCACCTGTCATAGAGCAGCATTCCATGGATGGGCACCGGCGGAACGTCGTTGACTTGTAAGTGAGGCTGTGTTCAGGAGGGAAAAATCATCTAGCATGGAATTTGAGAAGCATTTCTTACCTATTTCTATACATTCTCTAGAAAGTACCAATTATTCCATTTTAGATATGTAGATTTAGAGAGAGAAATATTGAATAGCTTTTATTCTTGTTCTTCCTCAACGTATAAACCACCATTGAAGACAATTTTTGAGCTTTCTATTTTACTTTTAATGATGAATTTTATGAAGGTTTTTAGAAAAATTCTTTTGTATTATTCATCTATGAGTATCTAGATATTTTGCTAGGGATGTATGCATGATTGGGGAGAGATTGAATTGGGTATGGCTATTTTAATCTTTTGATTACTTATTTTGTATAACTCAGTTGTTTTTTCCCAAATTATCACTAAATTACCCATAGTTGCAAATGTGGGTTATGTCTACTTATTCCATTTTTGCCTGAAAAAGAGAAACTGAATATGGGTGAGAAAGCAATGGTAGGCAATTGAGTCTTGATTGTGTGGTGTTGGGCTAGAGTTGCCAAAATCCATAATCATACACCCATTAGCGATTTGAGGCTAGAAATAGCTCAAATCTTTCCTAATCTATAGTGGGTTAATTTATTGAGGACTTGGGGTTTGAGAAAACTCAAGGAATAGAGCACCCAATTAGTTGAAAAACATCGGGTGTCACTTTATCCAAATTTATTTATGCATAAGAGTAATTATTTGATTTTATAGTTAATCCCAATCTAATCGAACCCCCATAAATAGCATACCTGGCCCTTTCTCATAATATTTAATTCAATTTGGTTGCCTTGTTCTCTTGATAGTTGATTTTAAATTCAAATTATGATCCCGCTTTTTCCCCCAACATTTTATTTTTATTTTTAAATGCACGCATGCAATTTTAGTTCAAGTCAATAGACAACTTTTGCGTTATTCAATCGCTATTCACTATGGATTTGACCCCGACTCTTAGTTGGGTATTTATACTTCAATGATCATTTACACTTCCTCCTTATGAGGAGTGGATTTGAATGTCATCACATACTAGGGTGTTCTTTCACCCATTCCTCTCTTATTTTGTTCAACCTTGTGCATCGAGGACAATGTCTTATTTTCATTAGGGTGAAGTCTGAGTAACCCACTTGTGAGTGATACATGATATGACCCATGATAGATTGAGTGACGTCATTCTTAAGGGAAAAACGTCATTACTTGCTAGTTAGCATCG
This sequence comes from Datura stramonium, assembly GCA_018107945.1. Classification (NCBI taxonomy): domain Eukaryota; kingdom Viridiplantae; phylum Streptophyta; class Magnoliopsida; order Solanales; family Solanaceae; genus Datura; species Datura stramonium. The sequence goes on along the minus strand of JACEIK010003426.1, from coordinate 100,777 downwards.
CCTTTGTAGATAGTAGTCAATGAATAAACTCCAAGGGTTTTTTTTATACCATGATTCTTTCCCGAGGAGCAACATTTTCTTTTCTCTATTTTTGTTGTCGAACTAGGTGGCACCTCCCTATGATAGATTGAGAGGCAATTTTTTAAGGGAAAATACCAAGTCTAGTGTCGTTGTGAGTCTTTGTTGCACTTTTTTTAAGAGGTACCACCAAAAAGTTTTATTGGCATTGCAAAATGGTTTATATGATTAAAAAGGGCACTTGAATTTGAAAATAAGCTTTCTCTTATCATGGGTTGCACATTCCTTGTTTGGCTTTTTGATTCGCAAACTAGCTTGTCTAAAGTAATACTCTTAATGTTATTTAGAAAGTGTGTGAACTACTTGGATTGTGATGCCTTGTGTGGTGAGTCCTTTGACTTAATTCTTGTGTGTGCATAATTGTCTAGAACTTTCCCTAAGTGTGACTCAAGCGAAATTTTAGATGTGTCTTCACTTAGAGCATGATCTTAGGCTTTCTTTTGATAGTCACTTCACCAAAATGATCTCCTTGAACATCAATCTTTGATATCCAATGTTTGAGTCTTTACCTTTTTTCTTGGAAACCACATTACAATACCAATGACTTTTTTAAATCCTATTCTTTGGAACCCATCCTCCCTAGTGCTAGTGATGAAAGAATGAAAAATGGGGGTTAAAACCAAAGAGATGGGAGAGATAAGGAAATGCACTAAAATGAGGTAAAATCCTAAATTTGGGGGTTTGTAGAAAGGGAACGTATGTGAGCTCCAATGTGAGATAGCTCCAAATGGTGATGAAATGAATAAAATGGTTGGTTGAAAAACCTCGAATTATTAAAAGAGAAAGAATAGTTGAAAGGTGCTACCTCTTGCTTAGATGAGGCTATTGGGGAATCCAAAGGTGTAATAAGGGTGACTCTTGCTAAAAAAAGATGAAGATGATGAACAAGGAGAGATAAGGTGGAGTGATATCAATAGTGTGTTGAGATGGAAAAAGTTTTCACAAAAAGGCACTAGGGAGGTTCTAGTCACTAGAGCTAAACATTTGTCTACCCTTATCCATAGCCTTCATGATAACCCGCAAGTCCTTAGTGATATTAAGTGTGAAAACTCTACATTAGTGGTGATTTACATGAAGGGCAAACCTATAGGTCAATTTGCATGCACTTGAATTTCTTTGTGATCATGAACATATTTGCCTTATCATATAATCCCAATGTGTGAAATGCTTTAAAAAAGTATGGGATTCTCTCTTTTTGTGAGTGACATCACTTACTTGGGGTACATGCTTAAAAGTGTTTACGAGTGAGTGGTGTGAATGAGGCAAGTGTGTAGTGAACTTTAAGACAAGTTTTGAATGTGAATTGTCAATGACTTGAGATGCTCCTTGAGCTTGTTTTTTGGCAATGAACTATGCCCCTTGTTTGAATAAAATGAATGCAAGCAAGATATGCTTACTGATTGTGGTCAGCTATTGAAGCTTGTGCAACATATTTTGAGTCGGTTCTTTTTCTTTAGTTGGTGTGTGATTCTTAGGTTGTATTGAGTCTTAATGGTTTGTGTGTAACTCCCATGATTATCCAAGCTTATGTAAATTCGTCTTGAGAGAGAATGCTTTGCATGAGGACAAGCAATGGTTCAAGTTTGGGGTTTGATGAGTTGGTAATTTACCAACTCATTCAGCTTTTAAGCGTGAGCTTTTGCTTGATTTTCAACTCATTTAGGAAGGTTTTATGCCCTTTTTATTTTCTATGTAGGCATTTGAAGGAGACAAAGATAATGGAGGATTTAAAATTGAATTGAGCAGCTAAAGACATGCTTTTCGCGGATCTAGTCCTGTGAAACGCAGGAGGGACTACCTTCCACCTGCATTTGCACCAGCTAACCACGGATTGGCACCTACTAAATGCAAGTGAAATGCAGGTGAGACTGTTTGCACCTACTATTCACTTGTGCTTAGCAGGTTGGCACCTGCTAACTACAGTATGAAGGGCAAGTGACACATTTCACTTATGGAGAGGCAAAAATGCCCAGAAAGGTTCACAAATCTCCTAGAAGCCTCTAAGAACAATTGTGGAAAGTTATACGCAAGAAAGTATAGATATTTATTAACCAAAATTGTACACTATACACCAATTCATTCATAGATAGATTTTAGGGAGAAGAATTTGGCACACCATAGAATTGTAGAGATAGAAAGTACTTTTCTTCTTCTTTTTCTTTAACTCATTTTGGAGGAATTCCACCATTGTTGCAAGAACTTGTGAAGAAAATTTGTGAAGAAAAATGATGAATTTTTGAGAAATCCTCTAGGTATATTCTCTCTCTCTCTCTCTCACTCTCTCTAAATTTGCATAGCTAATTTGATAGCTAGGGGTGTGTGCATGATGGGTTTGTAAACTTGACTGGGTATTGATTAATTTTTCTTGGAATAATTGTAAGTGTAGATCTATTGTTCTCTCGTAGTTTTAATTGTATAATTGATGGTTGCAAACATGAATTTTTTTTACTATTCTTGCTTTTGCTTGAGAAAGAAAGGTGAGAAATGGGAGAGAAAATAATAGGGAGGATTTGGAGTGTTGATTTGTGGGACAAAGCTATAGATACTCAAAATCCAAATTCCCACTCCATTAACGGTTCAAGGCTAAAGATTGCTTGATCTTCCTCAAGCTCTTGTGGTTGTGTCACGACCCGCATGCAAGCCCAGATCGCCACACGGGACAAGGAGCCCTGAAAGACCCCCAAGTCAACCCATGGAATGAACATTCATCTAACTCAATCAATAAATGGTCCTCGGAAGATGAGGACTCGCCACTAAGCTGGGTGCTAACTCTTGAACTAGCTACTGACGGGGTTGAGTCTGAGTGCCGGGGCCTGTATCATGAAATAATACAACATAGAGTATGCAGTCAGTATGTGGAATGTACTGAGTATGCAAGGTAAGTAAAACTGCATAAATAAGTAAAATCATTAAAAACACGCATAATGTAAAACATAAACAAAATAAGAATCTGAGAGTAAGGCTTGCATGCTACTTTGCTGAAAACATGATCTCAATATAACATAACATCATAACTGAATCGATTGACCCAAAGATGACATCTGATAGTCATAAATAAAGTTGAACATTGGGTCAAACCAGCTTTAGAACATATATAGTTACATACAACATGAGTGATAAACATGCATAATTGAAATCATAAGGAACAACGGGAGACTCGTCTTTTAACCGACATACCACGATAGAGATTATGTGGTCCCAACTATCACACTCAAGTGGGTAGAGCCATCAAAAGCCTTACCAGGGCCAAGGACGATATCATGATATCGAAATCAAGCTTTTGGCCCAATCGAAGTAGGGGATAGCTCACATAGGAGGTTCCAATATAATCTGATCATACCTAAGTTGGCGCGTAGTTCTGAGGCATAGGGTTGACTGACCCATAGCCTACTCGGTGATAAACACTACTCCCCAAAAACATGCATATACTCTTCGTCGTTTTTCAACGAAGCTGAATAATCATGAATGTAGAAATTTGAATCATACATGAGGTGCCTTGGCTCAAACGTGCCACAAGCTGAACATAACTAGGAATCTTCGCTCCAAAACCATGTGGTAAGCTAAATTAATAAAATCATAATCATACTTGGACATATGGGCATTTCCCAATACTTTAACATACTTGAAAATATATAATTCCCTTGAAATCATGATCATAAACATGGGTAACTTGAAAACATGCTTTTCATCAATAATATCTCATCATACTAGAACATTCATCATAAATCTCAACTTTTCATGAACTTATCATAATTGGGCAATTTAATTTATAAAGCTTGAAACATAATTTTCATTGAAAACATCGTAAAACTTGCCCATAAATCATAATGTGATAGTAGAAACTCATTTAAATCATACCCATGTAGAGAATTAGGAATTTCATGCATTGGGTTAAAATCCCATATAATTTACATGGGAAATTTCATGATTTAGAGAGAGATTGGGCATGGGTGTGAATGAATTCACCCATTCATAACCCTACATACCTGATTATAGCTGATTCTTACACTTCTCTGCTTTCCCAAGAGGAATTGAAGAGAACTTGAAGGAGAATAATCTTGATCACCTCTCTAACTCTCTAACTTTTCATGCATGAGTAAGAATGGCCTAAAATGAACTTAACCCTCTTAAAACTCATCATTCAAAACTTAAAACGATGTAATTTAGGACTTAGGATCGTTGAAATTACGGAAAAGCCCTTACCAATTTCGCAGGAAATAACTGACTGTCAGTCCCCATGAGGGGTTGGACGACTCATCACCCAAGGCCACGGCTCGTGGCATCAGCCGTCAAGTACACTGTCTGAGGGTTCGTCTAGGGATTATCACGGGAGACCTCATGAATCATTGCCGGTGACCATGACTCATGGTCACCACTCGTTACCTTCATTTCCCTTTTCTCTAAAAATTTCCATTTTGCTGACCACGACCCATCCCATGAATCGTGGTGACCGACCATGACTCGTGGGGACCATCCGTGGGGTACACTGCCATCTTCCTTGTCCTTCTCAGTCATCATTTCCCACAACTGACTCAACGAGTCATGGGGCATAACCACGACCCGTGGTCATGTCTGTGGGGACCTTAACTCCAAAAATCCAATTAACACCCTAATCCTTACCATGAGTCACATCATGACTCGTGGTCTTCCCCCACGGGTCACAAAATGACTCGTTCTATTACCTGATGCCAAATTTCAAATTTTCACCGTTTCAACTCCCGGGTTTGATCTTTGGGCTTCCAGGATATTACAATATCTCCCCCTTAGGAACATTTGTCCTCGAATGTTGGAAAACATACTGAAAATCATAGAAAATGCAATCATCATATTCAAATACAAATCATTTCAGCTGAAAACCGATGAAAGGACTATCTCCATTTCGAATCACATAGCTGAACTGAATTCACGAATTGTACATACATCCATATACATAAAAGAAACTTGGGCACATGAACTGAACTTGAAAACTAAATAGAACCTTAGGGCAAAACTGATACCTCAAGCAGGAACTGAGTTGGTTGAGAATAGATGTGGGTATCTAGCCATCGTATCCACTTCGGCTTCCCACATAGCTCCCTCAACCAGCTGATTTCTCTATAAAACTTTGACTGAAGCTACTTCCTTATTTCTCAGCATTCGAACCTGACGATCCAGTATATCCACCGGAACCTCTTTATAACTAAGGTTGTCTTTACACCAACACTGTCCACCTAGAAAACTAGAGATGGATCACCCAAACACTTCTTTAAGAGAGATACATGGAGAACAGGATGCACGAAAGCTAATTATGAGGGCAACTCCAATTCATATTCCACCTTACCAACCCATTTCACAATTAACGGTAGGGACAAAAATAACGAGGGCTGAGTTTTCCTTTCTTTCCAAACCGCATCACTCTCTTCATGGGAGACACCTTCAAAAACACCCAATCATCCACTTCGAACCCGAGTTCTCTCCTCCTCACATCGGCATAGGACTTTGGCGACTTTGAGCTATTTTCAACCTGTCCCGTATGAGATGTACCTTCTCCCTAGCCTCATGGACTAAATCTGGTCCTATCATTGCAGCTTCACCAACTTTGAACCAACCAATAAACAATCTATATCTCCGCCCATAGAGAGCCTCAAACGGAGCAATCTGAATACTGGAATGGTAGCTGTTATTGCGTGCGAACTCAATGAGAGGCAAATGATCATCCCAACTACCTTTGAAGTCAATAATGTATGCTCTCAACATGTCCTCGAGATCTAAATTGTCCGCTCTGCTTGACCATCCATTTGCAGGTGAAATGCGGTGCTGAGCTTAACCTGAGTACCCAGGCCCTTTTGAAATGACCTCCAAAACTGAGAGGTAAATTGAGTACCTCTGTCTAATATGATGGAAAGGGCACTCCCTACAATTGAACTAGTGCTCGGATATATAGTTTGGCATAATCCTCCGCCGAATCCGTGATTTTGACTGGTAGAAAATGAGCGGCCTTAGTCAACCTGTCTACCACAATCCAAATGGAGTCATATTGTCGACGAGTACGAGGTAAACCTTTGATGAAGTCCATATTGATTTCTTCCCACTTCCAAGTAGGAATACTGATATCTTGAAGAGCACCTCCTGATCTTTGGTGCTCGACCTTCACTTGCTGATAGTTTGGACACTTAGCTACAAACTCCGCGATGTCCTTCTTCATGCTATTCCACCAATAGACTTCCCGTAAGTCATGGTACATCTTGGTAGAACCTGGATGGATATAATAACTAGATCCATGAGCGTCGTGTAACATTCAGCTCCTTAAATCATCAACATCCGGAACACATAAGCGACCCTGGTATCGAAGCATACCATCTCCCCCTTTGGAGAAGACCTCTACCTTCCAATTTTTAATAGCTTCCTTTAATTTTACCAAAATTGGGTCCTTGTCTTGTATAGCTTTTACATCAGTCACCAAGGACGATTCTGATCCATTTTGAAAAATAACATCGCCATCATTCGAGTCAACCAAAAAACTCCCAACCTTGCAAGTCGATGCACGTCCTTTACCAGCTCCTTCTTCCCCTCATCCACATGGGACAACTCTCCATAGAGAGTCTACTAAGTGTGTTTGCTACTATATTGGCCTTATCCGGATGGTAAAGGACACTCAATCATAGTCCTTGAGTATCTCCAACCACCTCCTTTACTGAAGATTGAGATCCTTCTTTGTAAACACATATTGTAAACTCTTATGGTCTATAAGCACATCCATGTGTACCCCGTACAAATAATGTCGCCATATCTTCGAGGTGAATACCACCACTAGCAATTCAAGATCATGGTCGGGTAATTCTTCTCATGAACTTTCAGCTGACTGGAGGCATATGTTATAACCTTTCCATGCTGCATCAATACACACCCAAGTCCGATCCTTGAAGCATCAAAATACACCACGAACCTATTGGTACCCTCGGGTAGGGTTAACACCGGTGCTGAGGTGAGTCGAGTCTTCAACTCTTGGAAGCTCTTCTCACAAGCTTCCGACCATTGTAATTTCACCTTCTTTTGGGTCAATTTGGTCAAGGGCGTTGTAATAGGTGAGAAACCTCCACAAATCTCCGATAGTAGCCGGCTAAACCCAAAAAGTTTCGGATATCTAAAGGATTCACCGGTCTAGGCCAATTCTTCAGTGCTTCTATTTTCTGAGAGTCCACATTTATACCCTCACTTTATACCACATGGCCCAAAAACACCACGGAGTTCAACCAAAACTTGCAGTTGCTGAATTTGGCATATAATTGGAGATCCTTGAGAGTTTGTAGCACTACCCTCAAATGAGTGGCATGCTCCTCCTCACTTCGAGAGTATATTAAGATGTCATCAATAAACACAATCACGAACATATCTAGGTATGGATTGAACACTCTGTTCATCAAGTCCATTAAAAGATGCAGGAGCATTCGTTAGTCTAAAATACATAACTACAAACTCATAATGACCATACTACGTCTTGAGTGCTGTCTTCGGGATATCGCTCTCCTGAACTCTAAGCTGATGGTACCCAGATCTAAGATCTATCTTCAAAAAGCACTTGGCACCCTGAAGCTGGTCAAATAAATCATCAATCCTGGGTAGAGGATACCTGTTCTTGACGGTGACTTTGTTTAATTACCGATAATCAATGCACATCCGTCGAGAACCATCTTTCTTTTGAACAAAGAGAACTGGTGCACCCCATGGGGACTTTCTCGGTCTAATGAAACCCTTATCTAATAGGTCCTTTAACTGTTCCTTCAACTCCTTTAGCTCAGCTGGAGCTATTATGTAAGGAGGAATAGATATAGGATGGGTGTCGTGAAGGAGGTCAATACCAAAATCGATTTCCCTCTCGGGAGGAATACCTAGTAAGTCATTAGGGAACACTTTTGAATACTTGCATACTACTGGAACTGACTAGATAGTTGGGGTCTTGGAATCAACACCCTTAACCCTAACTAGTTGGTACACACAACCTTTGGAGATTATCTTTCTGGCCTTAAGGTAAGAAATGAAATGACCTATAGGCACAGCTGAACTACCCTTCCACTCTAAGACTGGCTCACTCAAAAATCTGAACTCTAATGACTGGGTTCTACAATTAACTAAGGCATAACATGATGAGGATAACATCAAAATTGGTCATGGCTAACTTTACTGATCTGGTGAGGTGACTTTCTGAAGAACTGTGACCGGACAACTTCTATACACCCGTCTAGCTACAATTGAATCACCTACTGAAATAGAGACTGAGAAGGGTTTTGACAAGACTTCGGGACTGACTCCGAAACTACTATCCATGTAAGGTGTTACAAAGGACAAGGTAGCCCTCGGATCTAACAAAGCATAAACATTAAGATGGAAAACTCGTAACATATCAGTGATTATATCCAGGGAGACCTCATGCTCCTAGAGGGATGCGAGGGCATAAAATCTATTCTGGCACTGACCGCTAGCTGAGCTAGTCGAAGCACCCTGCTGTGAGGGACGTGCTGCTGGAGCTACTAAACTAGAAGCTGGGTCTTGACCCCCATCATGTCCCTATCTCGCTGCTAGGCAGTCCCTGAGCATATGTCCGGGCTTCCCACACCAAAATCAAGCACCTATACCTGGCAAGCACTGGCCCGTGTGCCCCCAACCATACCTGCCGCAAACTGGGATGCTCCAATCAGCGGGCTTGCTGCTCTAACCGCTAGAGCTTGATGCTCGCCCCCTCTGGTCGCGTAGGTTTGGATGGCACACTTAATGCTAAAGACGTTGGGGCTGAAGATCTCTAGTGGGTTTGCTGTTGGTGCCCACCTCCTGACCTCGACTCAGATAATATGTAGCTATCGGTCCTGGCCCTCTTGGCCTCTCTCTCCCTCATATGCGCCATTTCCATCTGTTAGGCGTACAAGACAATTCGAGGGAAATCCATATCCTGATGGAGCATAGCGGTCCAACAATCCTTGTCCGAATAGGCCACCAGGCCATGAACAAACTGTCACGCCCCATAATTGGGAGAGGGCGCAACTGGCTCCCCATACCTGACTGACAGGGAAGCCAGCTATATGACATCTGTAATTGTAACACTTAGGCCGTCCAGGCCACCTGTCACAATCAACTGGAGCACAAACTGGACCCATGATGTCTCAACAATACAGGGTAAACAATTGAAATGAAAACAAGGCTATGAGTATGATAAACTAAATAACAAAAAGCCGACAAGGCCACAAACTGAATAACATTGTACACACTAAGTTCACAAAGCCTCAAAAGAGTAAACTGATTGATGGTCGGAACAGGGCTTTGACATACCCATAACTACATCTCAAAACTCTAACTGAAACAAAAACCAGTCTTAGCTCCAAAAATAAAGGAGCATACCAACACATATACTAATCTCACGAACTACTACTGCAACTGGCAATCCCAACCTCTACCTGCACCTACGGCACGAACACAGGTCCCCAGGCGAAAGGACGTTAGTACGAATGAAATGTACTAGTATGTAAGTCTAAAAACTATAAACATGTAAGATAGCAATGATAACTAAGCCAAAAATAAGGAATAGTAACAAACTGGAATCCTGAAAACTGAAACCTGATAATAAGTCAATACTGAAGTGCAAATGCAACCAAATAATGCACAAAAAAACTATAACTCTAATGTTTGCGGCTAGCCGACCATAAAAACCATATAAGAATGCCTCCATCCAGTGTACCATATTGGGGTAAAATAAAATATCTCCAGCCAGTGTACCATAACGGGGTAAAAATAAAAATATCTCCAGTCGGTGTACCATACCAGGTTAAGATAAAAATATCTCCAGTCGGTGTGCCATACCT
>JACEIK010003426.1:63997-80777 GCA_018107945.1 Datura stramonium | reverse complement strand
ATATATATACTGCCCACAGGGTGGTTTCTTTACATGTATCGACAATTATACATTGGAATTTCATTTCCAAACTTATCACGTCGATGAGCACATACAGTTCTCAATTCATTTGCCTTATTTGCAGGAAAACATAGGACTTATAACTTGGAACTTGGAGTTATTTGTCATAACGCTTAATATATATGTAGAGCTGAGAGCTGAATTACAGACATACAATGTATGAGACTTCTGTATAATGTATAAACTCGTATTTAGTTAACTGAGTGACCTCCAGGTGATTTCCTAGGATTAGAAGTTCTAAGCTTAACTGATCATTATCATAGCTTGTGCTTATACTTACTTAGACATTAGTAACATTGGTACATGGGAGAATCTCTCCTCTGAATTTAGGAAATTCAAATGATAACGCAACAAGAGCTAAACATATAGACACATGACTTAAATATAACTGAAAGAATTCAGCTGTATTTTATAACATGAAAATCATATACATTAAGACTTCTTACTGGAAAGACATATAAAGACTTAAGTTCTTAGGTTGGTACGCAACTTCAAATACTTGACCGAGACATTAACATGATTCTTGGAATATGATCTCTTGAAAACTTCTTAGATTAGCATAACACACCTCAACATAATGTAGGGACCAGAAGACATTACTTGAATATGAGATTTGGATTTGTTCAACTTGAGAATTCATAAGCAACTATCCAAGTGCTGCCTTATAGGCAAATAAAGACTTATAACCGTAATTCGGACGACGCTGGATTGACTTTCATAACTTTTTAATTAACTAAGGAGCTTAAGAAAGCTTACATCATTATAAATGTATTAGAAGCTCCTAGTATCACCCTTTTTAGTCACGGAAGAAAATTTCAACACTTAGAATCGATAACTTAACATAAACGTTTAGGGGTATATTAGAGAGCTTCTTTTTAACTTAAGTTACTATTTTACAAACGTTCAACTCTAACTGATTTATAGAAGGTCGTCACATAATATTCATTATATCATTACCACATAATGTATTTATATCACATATTTAACTTAATGCCTTGGCGACTCTCAGGAGGTTCAGATAGCACAAGAGTTACAATAAATTTACGGCGGCATTCTAAATACAATTCTTGTTGCCCTAGCGTGTAACTTGAACGCAAGCATAAGAATAAATATACACTTATTTTCGTATAACCTGCTAACATTAAAATACTGTTTATAACCTTCCCATAAAGATGATTTCATAGAAATATCAATAATTTACACATTCGAGTTCTATCTTTCAAGTTCAACGTATCGGTTGGTTCAAAAACTCGTTAACTAGTCGGTTAGCTAAAGGGAGAGCAATCAAGAAATCTCCTCTTGGCTTTATATCCTTTAGAACATGTTCATAAGAGGTTAGATAACTATTGTAAGGCATTTTCATTTTGTTATTCTCATTTACCCTTATCTAGTTTAAAATTGTTTTCTAGAGTTAAGTTCGTTCGTGTATCGTCGACTTGCCCATTTTACCAATTTCACTTAGCAACCAGAATTTTGAACGCATTTGATATCACATGCATGACATAATATAAAGGACCAGCTCACGGTTCCCATGCTGAGGGGACTTCATAATCGATTTACAACTACAACAATAATCGTAAACAATACGCCNCTACAACAATAATCGTAAACAATACGCCTTTCACTTCACGTTCGTTCACTTCAAGCATATTTAACTCTTCAAGATTTTTATGAAGTATTTCTAATACTTTTCGCAGTATCATGTATGCCTCATATGAACTCAAAATGTAGAAACATTGGCTTCAACAACAAGATTTCGTGCTTGGAAAATAACAATAGGGACTCCTTTACATACCTCGCTTCGTCGCGTCTTTTTAGCAAATTTCTTCCGCTTGCTAGCAACTCCGACACCTTCAACTTCCTTACTTACACTTCATGGAATGAGGACTGGTTTATTCCAAGTTCCTAGTCACAATTCATGTCCCAAAATGTACAATCAAACAGCCACATCACAATATAATTTTCAGCGTCTTAAACTTGAGGCAATTCAAGAGAGTTTCGTTTATGTGCTTTTTGGTATTTAATTTCCACAAAGGTGTGGTGTATTCCTTCTATATTTTGGATAAATTCCAGCATCTATATAGCTGTAACAACCTCCCAAAAATGGGCAGCAACCTCAGTCAAATATCACATAAAACATATATCTACTTTAGTTTATTTCCTTACTTTAGCTTGCGAATTTGAGCGGATAAACCAAGTAGGAACACTTACCTTTCACTTGTGTATAACCCCTGACCATATAGAGTTCCTCTTTAGCCAAATACTGTTCCAAAAACGTAGCCACCATGCTGCCAAACCTCAGCAACAACACACACCCAAGCCACACATAAGTTCCAACTTCACTTCCAACGTAACTTGTTAATTTATGATAATTTGAGTAAAAAAACCTTCCTCCTTTTGTACGCAACTCTCACCAATATGGAGGTATAACTTCACCTCCGTACTGCCCAAAAATGCAGCATCTTGACAGCCAAAAACACACCAACTCAACGATTAGAAGCTCACTAAGAAACCCCTTTACAAGCTTGGACTATAAGGAAATTTGACCTATCCATACAATTTCGTACCTGGGATTTGTTTTCACCATTGGATAGAGCTCTGAATTATCTGAATTAAAAAAAATCATGTAAAACAGAGTCAAAATGAGCTTTCTAGCTCAAATTTACTTCATATAGGCGAGCTGGCCAAGGCCTGGGCGGTGCCCGCGTGCGGCGTGCCCTCACGCGCGCGCACACCTTCTGCCTTCCTGTCTCGGCGCCTGTGCGCATGGGTGCTTTTCCAGCCGACAGTGATGTCTTCAAAAAAGCATAACGTTTTACTCCGAACTCCAATTGACGAGTGGTATTTTCACTATAAACTAGACTCAAATACCTTTAATTCGATAGGTTATAGGACTTTTGAATTATTATATATTTGGAGATATGTCCATTTATGACCCTTACTTACAAACTTCACATACTCTTTGCTTTTCCATTTGCACATGTTTCCCTCCTCACCGAAGTACAACATATAACCCATAATTTCATTAATACGACATATAAACATCAAATAATCATAAAAAAAAAATTTCGGGGTGTAACACAAACCTACTCACCCATGCCCTCTGATCAACCACTAACTCTATGGCGTACTTCGATAGGCGAGTGAACTCAAGTGCATACTCCTGCATCATATTTTCCTTGCTTCAGATTCACGAACTCGGCTGCCTTCAACTCCCTCATCTCACAAGGAAAGAATCGATCTAAGAACTCAACATGGAACTCCTCCCAAGTGACAGGGCCTGCTCCGGCGGCCCTACTATCCTTCCATTGTCGAAACCAGATACGTGCGACCCCTTTCAACTGATATGAGGCCAACTCAGCACACTCAACTCCATTCACCCCCATGACCTGGGTGATCTTAACGATCTCATTAATGAACTCATGCGGGTCCTCATTTACTTTTAACCCAAGGAACTCTGGTGGGTTCATTATCAAGAAATCTCTGACTCGAGATGCTGCCGCATTTCCGTTTTGCGTAATATGCGAAACTTCCTGTTGATTGACCTGAGCAGTCAAGGACTGTGCTAGCATCTGAATAGCGGCCCTAAATTCAGCATGGGCAACCAGCTCCTGTGCGTGGTGCTCCTGGACTAGTGGGGCTTGTTGGTGCCTGTTTCCATTTGCCATCCTCGTGGCTGTCTCCATTCCCATTCCTCCTACCATTTACTCTGTGGCGAGACATGATTCTGCAAGCGCGAATAGCATGAATTAGAAGGATAGGGAGACATTTCATCGCATGACATAGATCATGAAATAAGGGAACATTTCCTAAACATCTCATAACCTATGTTTCATAAGTGTGGCGCGCTTCACACCCATAAAAAAGACTCTAATCAACGTGGATTTTAGGCACCCTAGGAAACTCAAAATCTATTGCTCAGATACCAAGTTTGTCACGACCCAAATGCAGGCCCGAATTGTGACATGAGACAAGGAGCCCCGAGAGACCCCAAGTCGACCCATGGCAAGAACATTCATTTAACTAAATCAATAAAGCGGAAGAAATAACATGATCGTCTTTGCGGAAGTCTGAAATAAAAATAACATTAGAATACACACAATCTGAAGCTGAATACACCCTTTTTGTATGAAAAAGCCTCTAAGTCTGATGAGTTGATAGGACAAGACCCCAACTAACTCTCTAATACTGAAACTGAAAGTACATCAATATCTGAAAGAAAATGGTCCCAGGAAGATGAGGACTCACCACTAAGCTGGGTGCTTACTCTGGAATTGGTTACTGAAGGGGCTGAGTCTGAGTGCCGAAACATGTATCATGAAACGATACAACATAGAGTATGCGGTCAATACGTGGAATGTACCGAGTATGCAAGGTAAGTAAAACTGCTTAAATAAGTAAAATCATTAAAAACATGCATAATGTAAAACATAAACAAAATAAGAATCTGAGAGTAGGGCTTGCATGCTATTTTTCTGAAAACATGATCTCAACATAACATAACATCATAACTGAATCGATTGATCCAAAGCTGAAATCCGATAGTCATACATAAAGCTGAACACAGGGTCAAACCTTCTTTAGAACATATATTGTTATATACAATCATGAGGAACAATGGGAGACTCGTCTTTTTACTGGCATACCACGATAGAGCTTACGTGCTCCCAACCATCACACTCAAGTAGGTAGAGCCGTCCAAAGCCTTACCAGGGCTAAGGATGATACCATGATATCGATATCAAGCTCGTGGACCAATTGGGGCAGGGGATAGCTCATATAGTAGGTCCCAATATAATGTGATCATATCTATGTTGGCACGTAGTTCTGAGGCATAGGGTTGACTGACACATAGCCTACTCGATCCTAGACACTACTCCCAAAAAACATGCATATGCTTTCTATCGTTTTTCAACGAAGCTAACCATCGTGTATTGACGAAGTTGAATAATCATGAATGCATAAATCTGAATCATACATGAGGAGCCTTGGCTCAAACCATACCACAAGCTGAACATAACTGGGAGTCTTTGCTCCAAAACCATGTAGTAAGCTAAATTTATAAAATCATAATCATATTTGAACATATGGGCATTGCCCGATACTTTAACATGCTTGAAAATACATAATTCCCTTGAAATCATGATTGTAAATACAGGTAACTTGAAAACATGCTTTTCATCAATAATATTTCATCATACTAAACATTCATCAGAAATCTCAACTTTTCATGAACTTATCATAGTTGGACAATTTAATTTATAAAGCTTGAAACATAATTTTCATTGAAAACATCATAAAACTTGCCCATAAATCATAATTCGATAGTAGAAACTCATTTAAATCATACCCATGTAGAGAATTAGGTATTTCATGCATTGGGTTAAAACCCCATAGAATTTACACAGGAAATTTCATGATTTAGAGAGAGATTGGGCATGGGTGTGAACGGATTCACCATTCATAACCCTACATACCCAATTATAGCTGATTCTTACTCTTCTCTAATTACCCAAGAGAAATTCTAGAGAACTTGAAGGAGAATAATCTTGATCATCCTAACTCTCTAACTTTGCATGCATGAGTAAAAATTGCCTAGAATGAACTTAACCCTCTTAAAACTCATCATTTAGAACTTAAAATGACGCAGTTTAGGCCTTAGGATCATAGGAATTACGGAAAAGACCTTACCAATTTCGCAGGAAATAACTCGCTTCCAGTTCCCACGAGGGGCTGGACGACTCGTCACCCAAGGCCACGAATCATGGCATCAGTCGTCATGTACACTGCCTAAGGGTTCATCTAGGGATCATCACGGGAGACCTCATGAATCATTGCCGGTGACCAAGACTCATGGTCACCATTCATTACCTTCATTGCCTTTATCTCTAAAAAATTCCATTTTGCTGGCCAGGACTCATCCCACGAATTGTGGTGACTGACCACAACTCATGGGGACCTTCCGTGGGGTACACTGCAATCTTCTTTCTCCTTCTCAGTCATCATTTCCCATGACTGACTCAACGAGTCATAGGGCCTGACCACGGCTCGTGTTCATGTCCGTGGGGACCTTAACTCCCAAAATCCAATTAACACCCTAATCCTTACCACGAATCACATCACAACTCGTGCTCTGCCGCCATGAGTTATAGAACGACTCGTTCTGTGACCTGATGCTAGATTTCAAATTTTCTCCATTTCAACTCCCATGTCTGATCTTTGGGCTATCGGGATAATACATGTTGATAATTTGAATTTTTCCTTGGAAGGTTTGAGAAAACCCAAGGCATAAACATTTTTGTGGTTGAGAAATGAGACAATGTGTTTTATCCACTACTATCTATGCTAAATTTTAATATAAAGCAATGAAGTAAATTCCAATTTAATTGTTAGCCCATCAATAGCATCCCCCTAGCCTCACTTGTGATTGCAACAATCAGAATTCCCCTAACTTATTTTTAAATTAGAATTTGATACTATTTTTCATTTGACCCCCTTTTTTACTACCCAAATGTTGAACAATGATGCATCCTAGTTTGAATTAGTTTATAACTTTTGGATTATTGAATTGATTCCTTTTGGGATTCATCCCTGACACCCGTTGTAATACCTCAAAAGTTCATAAGACTAGACTCTAGATTAGAAATGTGATCAGCAGAAAAAGTTAGGGAAATGTCTTAGCAAGACTCCACCTATGAGTCATAGGTTGGTGTTACGGGTTGTAGGAAGACCCGTGGTTCAGCTTAGACATTTCTTTCTCCCAACCACGAGTCCCCACTATGAGTCCTAGTACATGGGTATGACCCGTGGTCAGGAGTCGTGGCAAGTCTATGGGGTGATCAAGTGTTGATTGTACGAGTGACGACACGAATTGTGGTATGGAGTTACGGGTCATGGTATGGATCCATAATTTTGACTTGTGAAGTCTATTTCAAGTATGCATGATTTTAAGATTTGGACAAGTCCACATAAGTTAAGTAAGCTTTCATGATTTAGCCAAGGCTAATAAGATCAGCTTATCATATGTTTTGGAGTGAAGACTCCCACTACAACTTATGATATGTTTTGGAGTCAAGACTCCCTATGTTCAGATTTTAGACTATGCATGTAATTATGATTTCAGCTTCATTTAAAAATGATGGGAGCAGTGTGCATATTTGGGAGTAGTATCTTGTAATACCTCGAGATTTCCTAAGACTAGATGAGAGAAATGGAAATAAGTTAAGTAGAAAAATCTATATTTTTGCCTCAAAACGAATCGTGGTATGAGTCGTGGTGAGTAGTAACGAATCGTGGGAGGAGTCGTAGTGAGATGTTGAAGTTGGAAGGTCAAACCACGAGTCACACCATAAGTCGTGGTACGTGGGTACGACTCATGGTCAGGAGTCGTGGTGAGGCACAAGAAATGCCAGGGTTGGAAAGGACAGATTGTGGTACGACTCATTGTGGGAAACAAGGAGTTGTTATGAGGGTCGTGCTATGAAGGTTTTGTGTATGCATAGGTTGTCAAGAGTGGTGTTATGACCCGTGGTATGATACCATGAGTCATGGTTTATAACCCATGGAAAAATTTAGAGAAGGTAAGAATTGAGGCTTAGTGACAACGACATGTGTTACGACCCATGATGATAGGTAATGACTCGTACTAGGAATCCATGATGTGATCTTTAGGAACCAGTATTACAACCAGTGGTGACAATCGAAGGGGACCACGAGTCGTCACGTCTTGGTATGACTCATCGTGAGATTCATGACGACTGGCAGTGCCTATTTTCCAGTACTTTTAGTAAGGATATTTTCATAAATTCTAAGCTCCTAGGTCCTAAACTATGTCGTTTTAAGCCCTAAAAGAAGTGTATTAGGGGAGTTTGATCTAT
This sequence comes from Datura stramonium, assembly GCA_018107945.1. Classification (NCBI taxonomy): domain Eukaryota; kingdom Viridiplantae; phylum Streptophyta; class Magnoliopsida; order Solanales; family Solanaceae; genus Datura; species Datura stramonium. The sequence goes on along the minus strand of JACEIK010003426.1, from coordinate 72,840 downwards.
TCTAATTCATTCAACTCCCATGCATGCAAGGTTAGAGGATTCAATTGAATATCAAGCTTAGAATCCTCCAATTCTCCCCAAAATCTTTTAGATTTTCAAAGTCAAGTTAAGAATCAGTTTACCCAGGTATTTAGGGCCATGAATGGGAGTTTTCTTTCACTCTCATGCCAAAATTTCTCTTCAAGTGTATGATCCTATGGTTTTATCCCAATTTAATGAAATTCTCTATGATTTATTTATGGGTCTATTCCCTTCATGTTTCAATTAATATTTTAAGATCTATGGGAAAATTGTATACTTATTTTCGAATATTAATTTATGATTTCAACTTTTAGAAAATTATACCTAATTATGCAAGTTTCATGAAAAGTCAAGTTTATAATTCTATTATGATGCTAATTCTCCCAAGCTTAAATTTATTGTTTATGATTTATGATATGATTTCCTACAAGTACTCTTTTTGAATTTACGAATCTCAAATATGGTGATCTTCTCAAGCATGTATGTTCTTCATGATTTATGAGTTAATGATTTTGGCCGACTCACGGACTTTTATTTCATGGCTAATCATGTATTTCAAGTATGATCAAGTATGTTATGATTTTACTATCCATGAACTTCATATATGATTTTACGATTATTATATGAGCCCTCATGTGCATATTTTTGAGAGTAGTGTATAACATCCAGTAGGCCCGACGTTTAGGTAAACTCCGTGGTCTCAGAACTATGTACCACTATTAGGTATATATTCATAGACTCTAGGTGGGTCCCTATTAGTGATACCACACCATTTCATCCCTTATCTGGCAAGCCTGTGATGGCTCTACCCACTTAAGCGAGATAGTTGGGGAATTATGTAAGCTCTATCATGATAGTGTCGATTAAGACTAGTCCTCCCATTGTTTCTTATGTTTTATGCATGATCATGATTACGATACTTTGGCTCAAGAGGAAACTTCAAGATTACAAGAAGCAAACTTACAAGTCTCTTGCGATGTTCACCAATGGAAATAGAGCCTCCCGTGTGAGTCCCAGTGGCAACTGCATTCTCATTATCGCCACGACGATTCTTTTAATTTATTTTTGATTTCTCAATAATCGTAGGATCTTTCAAAATTTCCATCCAACTATCCCATATTTCTTCTGGAACAAAATTTTCTCGAATTACACTGGTTTTTATGCCGGAAATGAAATCACTATACCTTCTCGTTGCCTTCCTACACCATTGGATCTTGACTTGACTATCAATCGAAGAATCCCAATAGCATGCCTTATACATAATGTTATAAAGCAACAATATTAATATCCAATCTATAAAAGTAACTAAATTTTCTTAATTAAAATGGTGGAATATTATACATCGAATTCATCATAATAACAATCTTTTAGTTCTTGTGAGACACTTTTCCAATTAACTCCCTTAGGATCAAGTTCATTCTTGAAAGACTCATATATAATGTTAGAGCAAATGCTCGAAGGTTCCAACCTAGATGAAAATTTTCTCAGTATATGAAGTCTATAATAAAACAATTCCAATATATAAATAACAATAATGCAAGCACGAACTAACCCAGAAGGAGAAAGAAAAATAAGTGTCTGCTGCCCACGGCTATTGTTGTTCTCCCCTTAACCTATTGTGTTGTCTTGAATAGATGCACCCTCGCCTATTCCATTGCTCTGATTAGGTAGTACAGGAGCTGGTTCAAAACGGACAGATGAGGTACTAGCATGACCTGATATTTGAACTGGTAGAGAACTAGTAGGAGCTAATGTTTGAACTTGGTTGATATGAGCTGGACCACGAGAGGAACTGGTATGTCCGTCTTGTTGAGAACTAATTGTGGGAATGGGAACAGTAAGCATTTAACTCAACTTGTGATACCTCAACCTCTAACTGACACATTGCTTACACGACTTGTGCTACCTCAACCTCTGCCTCTGCCTCGAGTCATAGCTACAAGAAAAAAATGTTGGTAATATATAGTAACTGCTGGAAACAATTTTATTTATTTATGTCTTCCATGTTCTATACTACTGCAAAGATAAAATTCTAGATCAATGCCAAATGGGCCAGCCAGAAAAATGCAAATTAATTGGTAATTTCATAGTAATTAGAAAACTATAGTAGAGGAACTCAAGGATTTCTTTACATGACTTTAAAAGAACTGAAACTGTATTTTATATGTGCACGATTCTATCAGTTAAGACCTCTCTAATAGTCTAATATAGTGAAATTGTTATTATGTCTTTGACTGTTGACTTCATAAGGTATAAACTATGATTTTTTCGAGATACATTTACTATACTATAAGAGGGACAAGAGCTAATGGTGGAATTGCTGTCATCTTTTTCGTAGTGAAAGAGTCTAGTTTTTGTTGACAAGAGAAGCAGGCAACAGGAATGGGTTGTTTCTCATAAAAAAGTTAATAAATTATATTTGCTATTATAGAATCCAGTTGCAACATCGTATTGAATAAAATCATGAGATCACAAGATGATGCTACTAATATTATACTTAATAGATTCAAACTAAAAAAATTTCCTTTCATATCATAAAGTTAACACACAAATGCTACAAAGTTAAGCGCCTCCGCCATCACATAATTTCAATTTAACACTTCCACCACAACTTAATAGTAAACCCAATTGAAAGAAAATAATAATCTAATAGACCCATGAACAATGAGAGGTATAAACCCCCGAGTAATTTGTCATTTTACATAAATTGATCAATTGAGTGTTGATCAAAAGACTGAATATATTAGACCAAATCTCAAACTTAAGGAACAATTTAAGTTAAAAACTCCCCGCGGGTCATCTTACTACTTTGAAAGGAAAGCACTATAGCAGCATTATCAAATTCCAGGTTCCATATTGCAAGCCAAAAGATGAAGGTGATTTAATTTTGAGAATTTCCACTGCTATTATTTAGATGTGTCACATGTCATCACAGTTAAAATACTTGTGATAAAACTGATCAAAACATGGTCTCTTTTCATAATGAAATGCGAGCAACATAATTTAAGCAGAATAAGAAATTCTTTTCTAGCTACCACATTGAAGGAAACAATACCAAGTTATAAGGGGGATTGGGGATACACATGCCAAAATTTGAAGAAATAACAAGTGGAGAGAAACAGATTTACACGACAAATTGAGAAAAATCCATTTGCATATACCAGCTTACTCGTTAATATCTACTTTGTTCAAACTGTGTGCAGTTTGTAAAGGAACAAAACAAGTACTATCAACATACTATAATTTTTAAGGGTCACTAGAATATTAAAAACCTAACACCTACCAAGAAAAATATCACTTGACAAGTTCTCAAATATCAGATAAAAAACAAAGAAAACAAGATGCTGCATTACGTCAGAATATGAACCCGAACATCTCCAATAATCAATGAAGGTCAAGTGTTTCAGCTAAGAAAATTTCCAATTCAATTAAACATTAGACATTAGACTAAAATTCTTGGGGATATACATTAGAAAAGAGTTACCAACATGCCTACCTGAATCAAAAAGCTCCTCTTTCTACTTTCCGTAGGCAAAGACAATCTGCCAGCAAGTTCACAATCAAAATTTTAAAAAAGTTCAGCTATAAGCATATATAGTAACTAAGTAATGAACAATATTAAAATAAAAGTCTTTGAATTGTGCATACATTATGAAAATGATAAAAATCTTAGACATCAAAAGACAACCAACAAATGTAGACATATCATGTAACTTGTAGCATCCATAACATATTACTACAAACAAAAGTCGATGAAGATAAAGTAGCACATCCTATCAACACACTAGTCAGTATCTATTTCTTCTTTGAACTCCTCATCATCATCCTCTTCGGTATCATCTTCAATTTCATACTCGTCTTCTTCTTCTTCTTCTAATTCATGATGCTCTGGAAACAATCCATCACCAATTGGATCATTCATTTCAATTGTCTCCCCATTTGGGTCATGCAAGAGTATAATTTCATCAACAAAAATATTCATATCTATCTCATGAACTTCAACTTCTTCAACTTGTAATGTAAGATCCATTCTGGTGTTGTGATCATTCCCTCATCAGGTAATTTAATGACATCCCGAGGTTTTACTTTGAATACTACTAACCAACCATCCTTGTCCTTTTTTGTTCTAGGATATGGCAGATAACACTTGAGTTGCTTGGATTGCAAGAATGAAAGGTTTATATTTTCTAAATCGACGATGGTGATCAACATCAACCAATTTGTATTGATTATGCTCCTTAACACCAACATTCATTGTTGGATTAAACCAGTCACACTTGAATAATACAGTTTGCTTCAAAGGTGCTTTACAGTATTCATCTTGTATAATCTCTTGTATTCTCCCATAGTAATCGCCAATATTTGGATCCGAGATACAAACTCCACTATTCATTGTTGACCTTGCATTACCGCGTTGTACTGTGTGAAATTTATATCCATTAACAAAGTACACCGGATAAGCATACACACTTATTAATGGTCCATGAGCAAGACTATGCAAGTATTCATTCTCGATATGGTTAGATCGAACCTATTTAAAAAAAGATTATCATACTTTGTCTAATTTAACAAGCCAATTTAAACAAACATAGTTTAAAAGATAATGATTGTTGGAGGCTTACATATTCCTTTAACCATATAGAAAAATATGTATTGAGACTCTCATCTATTTGATCTTGAGATAGATTCGGGAACTCTTCTTGCAAACGTTCCATATACATGCTTCATTGCAACAAAATAAGTTAAATATAAAGTCATAATGATATATTTATTATATTAAGCAAATATAACTTTAAAATGATACCTCACAAATGACTCAACCTCTTTACAATTTAGTAGAATGTAAGTTTGGGAAGCCTTAATTTCTTGAAGGGATAAATCCCTCTTTTTTGCTTCTCCAGATAGCCTGCCTGGATGAGTGAATATTGATAAATTTCCTTCTATATCTTCCATAACACCACCATCATTGTTACGGGTCATATTTTGATGATGTGACATAACATGAGGTTCAAAATAATTTGAAAACAACTGCGTTGGCTCTGCCATCAAGTACGCTTCACAAATGGAACCCTCAACACTAGCTTTGTTCCCAATCATTTTTTATGAGTTCGAAGGTACCTATATAGTTAAATCATTAAATTATAATGTCATGTATAGCATATTTGTCATCATAAAAGCATATTTATTTTATATTTACCTCTCAAAAGGATACATCCATCTATATATAGGTCCAACAACTCGTGCTTCATATGGAAAGTGCATGGGTAAATGTTCCATTGAGTTAAAGAATCCAGTGGGGAATATGCGTTCTAACTTACACAATATCTATGGGATGTGTACCTCTAATCTTTCAAAGTCCACCACTCGAAGAACAATTGAAGTAAGATCTTTAAAACATAAACTCAACTCTGTAAGTGCCTGCCACACATTACTAGGAAGTAGCTCATGAAATGCAATCAGCAACAGTCGTTGCATAAACACATGACAATCATGACTCTTCATGCCAAATAACTTAAATTTGTCTGTGTCTAAGCATCGAATCATATTTGAAACATACCCATCTGGAAACTTCACACCTTCCAACCAATTTAATAACACATGTATTTTGTTCTTGTCTATTGTATATGCAGCTTTGGGATAGCTTCCATCAAGATTCCTTGCCAACTGCTGTCGATTGTAGTATTTTGCAATATCTAGACGTGCTTTTGGATCATCTTTGGTTTTGCCTTCAACATCAATAACTGTGTTAAATACATTATCAAACACATTCTTCTCAATATGCATGACGTCAAGATTATGTCGTATCATGTTAGAACTCCAATAAGGCAAATCCCAAAATATGCTTTGTTTTTTCCATCCACAAGACTTATATAATCTCCTATTTACTTCTTCTACATCTAACTCAGTTACTTTCCTTATCCCCAACTCACAAATTTGATCCAAAATTTCTTCTCCTGTTCAAACTGGTGGTGGCGGCCTTGGGACAGTACGACCTTTAAGAAAGTTTTTACGATCTCTTCTAAATGGATGATTTTGGTCAAGACACATTCTGTGACTATCAAACCAAGTTGTTTTCCTGCCATTTTGCAATCTAAAGGATTGTGCCTCCTCCATCCAATAAGGGCATGATAAGTTGCCACCAGTACTCCATCCCGCTAACATAGAATATGCTAGAAAGTCATTGATTGTCCACATCAGAGCTGCCCTTAATTGAAAGTTTTGCTTTTTTGATATGTCAAATTCTTCTACACCTGTCTCACATAACAAGGTCAATTCCTTTATTAAAGGTTGTAGATAAACATCAATTTTATGTTTAGGATTGTATGGCCCTGGAGCAATGATAGTTAAAAACATATACTCCTCCTTCATACACATCCCTGGAGGTAAATTATATGGAGTGAAAATCACTGGCCATGAAGAGTACTTTCTCCTGAAATGAGCAAAAGGATGGAAACCATCAGTACACAACCCCAACCTCACATTCCTTGGTTCAACATCAAAAAAGGAATGAGTTTCATTGAAGTGCTTCCAAGACTCAGAGTCTGATTGATGACGCATTACCCCCTCTTCTTGTATATGCTCATGATGCCATCTCATGTCGGCAGCTGTAGCATGGGACGCATATAATCTCCGCAATCTAGGAATAAGAGGAAATAATACACTTTCTTGTAAGGGACCAATTTCCTTTTAGGAGAACCAACGCAACGTTTATATCTCTCATAGCCACAAAACTTGCAAGATGTTAGGTCCTTATCGTCACCCCAATACAAATACATCCTGAATTACAACAATCAATCTTTTCAATGGGAAAACCCAAGCTACGCACTAGTTTCTTGGTCTGATAATAACTATCAAGCACTTTATTATCTTCAGGTAAAGCCTCTTTCAATAGTTGCATCACTTTGTTATAACCCCTCCATGACAAAGTGTTCTCCTTTTTGATATGTAACATCCGAGAAACTACAGCAAGTTGAGAGAGGGAAGAACCATTATATAATTCTGTATCAGCTTCTTGTAGTAAATCATAGAACCTCTGGGACTCAGGATTTGGTTCCTCCTCCATTGAAGGATTAGGATCCTCCTCCATTGAAATATTAGGATCATGAAACAACTCAGGTTCAATAGTATTACTATAAGATTGCCAACTCGAACCTTGGCAAAGTTTGGTCCAGCTGCATCCAAAACCATTTGGCGATATGGATTATCATATTCCAATCCAGGTTGAGTACGATGATGTAAATCACTAGACATCTCACGGATCACTTCCTTTTTCCCTTGATACTTCCAAAGAAAATAGTTCTCCACAAATCAAAACTGATAAAGGTGGTGTTTAACACTTTCAACATCCATGTATTTAATGTTGTGACATTTTATACATGGAAATCTAACATCATCATCACTCATTCGGTTTCTCCGAGAACATGAAAAGTTGACAAAGTTATTCACATCGGTTATGAAACTAGAATTAATACCCCCTTAACCATCCAACCTCTTGTACATCCAACTATGATTTGAATTATTCATACTCCTATTAAATATCAATATATATAAGAAAATTAGATTTACAATATGTGAAGTACTATTGTACAGGAAAATCAATACATGTTTCAAATTCTTTGCATAATACAACAAGTGATTAATAAGTTAAAAGTAAACCTAAAATTAAATTACTATTGAAGAGAGAATAATTTCATTATTAATAGATCAACAGTACTCACATGGCAAAGTGATATTGGAAACGAATACTTTTATTCTACAAATTAACCTGCAAATGCAATTTTTACACTAATTAATACAAAATTAATCAGGTAAGTTAATGTTGGTGGTTGCAAAACTAGCAGAAGAAAGCACCAAAATTAGGGCACAACGTTTAAGAAGAAAAAACTTTTGAAACTTTTGGTGTTAAACAAGTCATAACATTTGTGTGGTCATAAAATCTTCTTATACAGGGTAAAAATGAGAAGTTCAGATTAAATAGTTTTAAATTAGAAGTTGTTATTTTGTTATTTTTTTAAGGAACCGACTTAAAAGAAAATGTTGTCACATAAAACTTGAACGGAATGAGTATCATTTGTATACTATTTGCCGCAATCCTCTTCTCTAAGCAAGAGGTATCCATTTACTAATTGATCCTAGGAAGGGAGAATCATCAATTGTGCCCTTATATAAACAAGGCTTTGATGCCCTTTCCTATATGAAATTATCTATTAGATGAATCTCTTATTGGAAGATAATAACATTATAAGAGAAAGACATTTACTGTTAAAAATTGAGCTCATGGTCAAGTCTCATTCAAGGGCAGGTTCACAATCTCGACTTTTCTTTCTCTGCTCCCTTCCCTTTACCTATACAAAGTCTCACTTTTCTTTCCCTTTGGAGACACCCTAGGATTAAACATAGGTCTCACAACTTCTCTCAATATCCTTCTTTTAAATAAAATATGGACGAAAATTAAAACGACACAAAAGCATGCTTGCTTGAACAAATATAAAATGGAATAGATCTAGTTCTACAAAGATAGAAAAGTAATAATGGTTTCATTTTCTGGTTTTACTTTGTTTTGACTAAGAAGAGTTAAAACCTTTTTTGAAAAAACTTTAAAATTTTGTAAGTGTAGAGAAAACAATACCATTTTTTACTGTGTGTTGTTGTTGACCCAGAGAAAACAAAAACAGTGACCTTGTGTGGAGTCCATAAAAGGAATTTTATAACACAAATAAAGATACTCAGTTTAATTTAATCAAGTGTATTCGAGAAAACTTGAACAACAAGATTGACTTCTCTTGATTAGTCTTGTATGCCCAACCAATATAGGCGGTTTA
>JACEIK010003426.1:28151-56325 GCA_018107945.1 Datura stramonium | reverse complement strand
TTGTTGATTGTGTTGGCCGTGTGGGGCCATATTCAGATAGTAGTGGTGACCTTGCCGGTCACATAGATGTTCAGTATTCATTATATTGAGTTAGAGATAACTAGACAGCATAGTGGCTTTGTCGGCCCGCATAGGTTTCCCCATATAAATGTGACTTTGGTTAGCTGATATTACAGGACAGATGGCTATAGGCCCAGTCGCCCGGAGGCTATATTTACAGCCGTTATATTGCCCGTTGATTCCATGAATCTGAGTTAGAGCCAGCCAGGCACCAGATGTGCTTAGGCTCGGGGGTCTAGCAGTCCAGGTCCTAGTAGGACACCAGGTGCCAGTCAAACCCCCCAAGGCGGGGCGTGACATTATGCCTCAGTGTATTGTAGAACTTTTACGGTAGTGTTTTGGATTCCAGGTGAGCCAGTCCTAGAACGGAAAGGTAGTTCAGTTGTGCCTGTAGGTCTCTTTGTTTCCTACCTTAAGGCTAGAAAGATGATTTCCAAGGGTTGTGTTTACCCATCTAGTTCATATTAAGGATGCAACGTCCGAAACCCAGACTCTCCAGTCGGTTGCTATAGTGTGTGAATACCTAGAGGTTTTCCCAGATGATCTACCAGGAGTCCCTCCCGAGCAGGAGATTGACTTTGGTATTAATCTTCTTCCTGATACACAACCTATATCTATTCCTCTATATAGAATGGCTCCAGCCTAGCTGAAGGAGTAGAAGGAACAGTTGAAGGATCTTCTAGATTAGAGATTCATTTGACCTAGCATGTCTCCATAGGGTGCACCCGTTCTTTTTATTCAAAATAAGGATGGTTCTCTTCGTATGTGCATTGACTATCAGAAATTGAACAAGGTTACCATTAAGAACAAGTATGCCCTCCCTAGAATTGATTACTAATTTGACAAACTTCAGGGTGCTAAGTGCTTCTCAAAGCTAGACTGCAGATCCTGTAATCATCAGCTCATAGTTAGGGAGAGTTACATTCCGAAGACAGTTTTAAGGACTCGGTATGGTCTCTATGAGTTTGTGGTTATGTCTTTTGGACTAATGAATGCTCCTGTAGCTTTTATGTATTTGATGAACAGGGTGTTTGAGCCATATTTGGACCTGTTCCTGATCATCTTCATAGACGACATTCTCATATACTCTCGACATGAGGAGGAGCATGCCGCTCATTTGAGGATTGTGCTACAGATTCTAAAGGATCGCCAGTTGTTCACTAAATTCAGCAAGTGTGAGTTTTGGTTGAACTCAGTAGCATTTTTAGGTCACATGGTGTCAAGTGATGATGTGCAGGTGGATTCTCAAAAGATAGAAGTTGTAAAGAATTAACCTAGGCCAGTTAGTCCTTTGGATATTAGGAGTTTCTTGGGTTTTGCTAGCTATTACAGGAGGTTTGTTAAAGGATTTCCATCCATTGCGGCACCGTTGACTAAGATGACACATAAGAAAGTCAAATATCAATGGTCGAGTGCTTGTGAGAAGAGCATTCAGGAGTTAAAGGCTCGAATCACCTCAGCCCCAGTGTTGACCCTACCTGATGGTACAGATGGGTTCATTGTGTATTATGATGCCTCTAGGGTTGGTCTTGGATGTGTGTTGATGCAGCATGGTAAGGTCATTGCGTATGCTTCTAGACAGCTTAAGACTCATGAGAAGAATTACCCGACGCATGACCTAGAATTAGCGGCAGTGGTGTTTGCATTGAAGATTTGGAGGTATTACTAGTATGGGGTCTATATGGATGTATTTACATACCATAAGAACTTACAGTAAGTGTTCACCTAGAAGGATTTGAATTCGCGACAACGGAGATGGTTAGAGTTGCTTAAGGACTATGACATGAGTATCCTTTATCATTTGGGCAAGGCCAATTAGTGGCAGATGCCCTTAATAAGCTATCTATGGAGAGTGTTTCTCATGTTGAAGACCGAAGGAAAGAGTTGGTGAAGGATGTGCATCGGCTTGCATGATTAGGGGTTCACCTTATTGATTCGATAGATGGTGGTGTCATTGTTTAGAATGATTTAGAATCTTCTTTGGTGAATAAGGTCAAGGCTAGGCAAGATGAGGATCCTATTTTTGTAAAGTTGAAGGAAGTGGTTCAGAATCATAAGGTAGAGGTCTTCTTCCAAGGGGGATATGGTGTGCTTTGATATCAGGGTCATTTATGTGTTCCGAATGTCAATGACTTGAGAGAGCGGATGTTGCATGAGGCTCATGGTTCTTGATATTCTATCCATCCAAGTGCTACCAAGATGTATCGTGACCTACGAAAAGTCTATTGGTGTAATGGCGTGAATAAGGACTTAACGGAGTTTATGGCTAAGTGTCTGAATTATTAACAAGTGAAAGTAGAGCATCAATGACAAAGAGGAGTACTACAAGACATCAGTATCCCACTTGAAAGTGGGAAGAGATCAATATGGATTTCATCACGAGGTTACCTCGCACTCGTTGATAGTATGACTCTATTTGGGTGGTTGTAGACAGGTTGACCAAAGTAGCCCACTTTCTACCAGTCAGAACTACCGACTCAGTGGAGGATCATGCTAAATTGTACATTTGGGAGTTAGTTTGTTGCATGGAGTCTCCTTGTCCATCATTTCGGATAGAGCTAATCAGTTCACCTTGTAGTTTTGGAGATTATTTTAGAAGGGAGTTGGTGCTCAGGTCAAGCTTAGTGCAGCTTTTCACCCACAAATAGATGTTCAGGCTGAGCAAACCTTTCAAACTCTCAAGGGTATGTTGAGAGCATGTGTGATTGACTTCAAAGATAGTTGGGATGATTATTTACTTCTTATCGAGTTTGCTTACAACAACAACTACCACTATAGCATTCAGATGGCTCCATTTGAGGCTCTTTATTGGCCAAGATGTAGATCACCTATTAACTAGTTTGAGGTAGGTGAGGCTACACTGATAGGGCCAGATTCAGTTCATGAGGCTATGGAGAAAGTTCAGCTTATAAGAGGGAGGCTGAAAACATCTCAGAGTTATCAAAAGTCCTATGCTAATGTGAGAAGGAGAGAATTGGAGTTTGAAGTTGATGATTGGGTGTTTTTGAAGGTTTCTCCAATGAAGGGAGTGATGAGGTTCGAAAAGAAAGGGAAAGTTAGTCCCTAATATGTTGGTCCCTACAGGATTGTGAGACGGGCGGGCAAGGTAGCCTATGAGTTGGAGCTACCAGTGGAGTTGGCTTCAGTGCATCCAGTTTTCCATGTATCATTGTTAAAGAAGTGCATTGGTGATTCGACTTTCATTGTCATGGTGGAGAGCATAGGCGTGAAGGATAACCTTAGGTGTGAGGAGGTACTAGATGAGATCCTTGATCGTCAGGTTCTAAAGCTGAGGAACAAATAAGTAGCTTCAGTGAAATTCTTATGGAGTAACCAGCTTGTAGAAGGAGCTATGTGGAGGGTTGAAGCAAATATGATGGCTAGATATCTGCATTTATTCCCTTCCGAATCAGTTCCAGCATGAGGTATCAGTTTCCTCCTTAGTGCCTTATTCAGTTTCATGTCCAGTTCATATCTCTCAGTTTTCTTTGTGTCAGTGCATGTATATGTTATTCATGAATTCAGTTCACTCATGTATATTAATCTGGAGTTAGTCACTCCGCCAGTTTTCAGCTCTGGTTGTTCAATATTTGAGATTTCAGTTCCTTTTTCTAGCTTTTCAGTATGTTTAGTCTACATTCAAGGATGAATGTTCCCAAGGGGGAGATAATGTAATACCCCAAAAAGTTCCTAAGACTAGATGAGAGAAATGGAAATAAGTTCAATAGAAAAATCTATATTTTTGCCTCAGAATGACTCGTGGTGAGTAGTAACGGATCGTCGGAGGATTCATAGTGAGATGCTGAAGTTGGAAGCTCAAACCACGAGTCTTGGTGTGTGGGTATGACTTAAGGTCAGGAGTCATGGTGAGGCACACAGAGTGCTAGGGTTGGAATGGATGGATCAAGGTATGACTCATTATGGGAAACAATGAGTCGTGATGAGGGTCATGGTTTGAAGGTTTTATGTATGGATAAGTTGTCACGAGTGGTGTTACGCCCATGGTAGGAAACAAGGAGTTGTGGTTTGTAACCCGTGGAAAAATCTAGAGAAGGTAAGAATTGAGGCTTAGTGACAACAACAGGTGTTATGACCCGTGATGACAGGTAATGACTCGTAGTAGGCGTTCATGATGTGATCTTCAGGAACCGGCCTTATGACCAATGATGACAATGGAAGATGACCACAAGTCGTCACTTCATGGTATGACTCGTGCTGAGAGTCGTGACAACTGGCAGTGCCTATTTTCCAAAATTTTCATTATGAGTATTTTCATAAATTCTAAGCTCCTAGTCATAAACTAAATCATTTTAAGCCCTGAAAGAAGTGTATTAGGGGAGTTTAACCTATTCTAATTCATTCAACTCCCCCGAATGCAAGGTTAGAGGGTTTCATTGAAGATCAAGCTTAGAATCCTCCAATTCTCCTCCAAATCTCTTGGGTTTTCAGAGTCTAGTTAAGAATCAGTTTACCCAGGTATATAGGACCATGAATGGGAGTTTTCTTTCACTCTCATTCCCAAATTTCTCCTCAATTTTATGAATTCAAGTGTTAATTCAAGTGTATGATCCTATGGGGTTTTATCCCAATTTTATAAAATTCCCTATGATTTATTTATGGGTCAATTCCCTTCATGTTTCAAATCATATCTTAAGATCTATGGGCAGATTGTATACTTATTTTCGTTTATTAATTTATGATTTCAACTTGTAGAAAATTATGCCCAATTATGCAAGTTTCATGAAATGTCAAGTTTGTGATTCTATTATGATATGATTCTCCTAAGCCTAAATTTATGATTTATGATTTATGATATGATTTCCTACAAGTACTCTTCTTGAATTTATGAATCTCAAGTATGGTGATCTTCTCAAGTATGTATGCTCTTCATAATTTATGAGTTTATGATTTTGGCTGACTCACGGGCCCTTATTTCATGGCTAATCATGTATTTCAAGTAGATCAATTATTTTATGATTTAACTAGCAAAAACTTCATGTATGATTTCACAATTATTATATGAGCCCTCATGTGCATGTTTTTGGGAGTAGTATCTAGCACCGAGTAGGCCCGACATTTAGGTAAACTCTGTGGTTTCAAATCTATGTACCACCGTAGGTATATATTCATGGACTCTAGGAGGGTCCCTATTAGTGATATCATATTATTTACGTCCCTTGCCTGGCATGCCTAGGACGACTCTACCCACTTGAGCGATATAGTTGGAGCATCATGTAAGCTTTATCATGATGGTGTCGGTTAAGATGAGTCCTACCATTGTTCCTTATGTTTTATGCATGATCATGATTACGATACTTTGGCTCAAGTTATGTTTTATAAGGTTTCTATTATATTACTAATATGACTAGTTTAGGAATGGTTTTGAAAACCTTGAGCCTCATGTTTATGTTATGATTATCATTTCATGTTTTGAACTATACTACTCTTATGAACTCTTACATATTTTATTACTCTTTTTTTTCTTCGCTTCCATACTCAGTACATTCAAAGTATTGACTTCATACTCTATGTTGTATCGTTTCATGATACAAGTCTGAGAGATCAGACTTAGCCGCGCCATTAGTCCTTCTTCCGTATTAATTCAGTTTAGCCAGTGTTAGTGAGTCCTCATCTTTTGTGTACATTCAGTTTAGTTGGTTGTTTTTTTATTTCAGATACAGAATTTTGTCGAGCTAGATAGGAATGTTGTTTAGTTATGTTAGAGGCTTTTTAGACAATATGTAGAAACTCAGCTTGTCAGTATTGACTCGATTTATGATTATTATGTGTGTATATTTCCGCTTATTGATGTCTAGTTTATCAGTTTCTATTAATTTATGCTCTTAACCCACTATGTTCATACCATCGGTTGACTTGGAACCATTCATAGTTCTAGGTTCCGTGTCCCGATTCGGGGTTTCAGCTCGGGTTATGACATATCTAGCTCCGAGCAGGCTTATTGATCCAAGGTTCCCCAACCTTTGAACTATGCGCCAATGTAGGTTTATATATATTTATTTGGGGCCTCTCAAGAGAATTTCCCCTTCCCGCAAGAGGCCTTCAGCTTCATATTGATATTATGGTAGCGTCCTTAGCCCTGACAAGGTTTTGGACGGCTCTGCCCACTCTAGTGTGATAGTTGAGGTATTATGTAAGTTCTATCGTGATGGTGTAAGTTATGATGAGTCTCCGGTTGTTCCTCGTATTTTAGTTATTAATGTTCATGACATGATATTATATTTTACAACAGGTTTAGTCCAATGATCAATTTATGAGATTTTACTTATGATTTCAGCTATGACAAGTCATATGATTTTTATTTTAGCTTTGGGTCATTCTATTCATATATGATATTCAGCTTATGATTATAGCTATTTAAAAATTAGATACCAGCATGCAGTCCTTATTCTCATGATTTTATGATTTACGTTTGTATGGATGATTTCAGTTTATACTTACTCAGCATATTTTACTTACCTTACATACTCAGTGCATTCCAAGTATTAACCGCATGCTCTATGCTATATCGTTTCATGATGCAGGTCCACATGATCAGACTCAGTTCCACCGTTATCCAGTTTCCCATAAATTAGTTTAGTCACCCATCGTTGGTGAGTCCTCATCTTCTGAGGACCTTCAGTTAGTGTTGAGTTATGTTACTTTCAGTTTCAGACTTTAGTGAGCTAGTTGGGGATATTGTTCCATCAGCTCTTCAGACATGTTAGAGGCTTATCAGACACTATGCAGAAATTTTATCTTTGTAAGTGTTGTCTCTGTTTATGATTGATATGTATTCAGACTTCCTCTTATTCATGTTTAAGTTATATAATTCCACTTTTATGTATGCTCTGTAGTTGTCATGTTCATCCCATGGGTCAACTTGGAGATATTCGTGGTTCTAGGTTCTGTGTCTCGGTCCGGGGTCCTAGCTCAGGTCATGACAAATTTGGTATCAACGTAAAGGTTTAGAGTATCCTAGAATGTCTGAAAACTGCGTTGAGTAGAGTCTTTTCCATGGGTGTGATGCGTGCCACACTTATGGAGAGAGGCTACAGGACTTTTTAGGAAATTTTCCTTCTTTCATGATCTATGTCGTACGATGAAGTATCTCTCTATCCTTCAAACTCGTGCTATATGCATTTGTAGAAATATGGCTGATAAGTTGGTAATTTACCAACTTATTAGGCTTTTAAGCATGAACTTTAGTCTAGTTTTCAATTTGTTTTAGATGGATTTTATGCCCTTTTCCCTTTTTGTGTGTAGATATCTGATTTGGAGAAAAGAGCAATAAAGGGAGCAAAAAGAAGGGAATCAAGTGAAAACCAACGTGTCACCGTAGGAGACTGGCAAAATGCTGGCCAAGAGATGATGAAAACTGCCTCTGGGAATGATAGCAACCGGCGAACATGGACTACAACCGGTGAGGACTCACTGGTATTTCTGCCGATTGACCCATGAAATTTCTGGATCGAAGAGAAAAGAGTCAGCGACATGCGGGTGGAGACTAGAGAAACCCCAAAAGAATCGCCTATGGACATTGGAAATCACTGGAGGCGAAACAAATTAGAGTCGGCGGTTTGGGGAACGTAACCGGTGAACCGCCAGTAGTCCCGCTGGTACCAGAGCACTGATCAGTGGTAAAATTATCCAGCACGGAAAAAGAGAGAGGATACCCCATTTTTGGATATATTCTAGAGAAAAGTACTTGTACTCATCAGACCTCAATTTTTAGCTTTAAGAATATTCTCTTGGCAGAGAAGAAAGTAAGAATCTGATTGGTGGAATTTGAAAAGAACTATTTTCTTTTTTCTCTTTTCTTCTTCTTTTTCATATCATGGTACTACCATTGTTGAAGACTTCTTGTTGAATTTGATTTTGCTACTCCTATTATTGAATTCAATGAGTTTATTATTAAATGTGCTTTTGAATTTTTTAATTATGAGTAGCTAAATCATTATCTAGAGGTGTGTGATGATGGATGCTTAATTAGAGTAGATATTGCTAGAGTCATCTCAATCTTGTTTAATTAAGTGTAAATTTGTTAGATTCTCTTCAATCTATAATTAAAGATCAATTGATATTGATGTGGGTCTAATTATTCTTACTTGATTGTTGCTTGCAAAAGAAGAATTGAGTATTGGGAGAGAATTTAATGGGGGTATGGATGAGAGATTGTGAAATTGGGCTGGAAATAGCTAAAATTACATTTTGACTCCTAATTAATAGCTAATAGGTAGAAATTAGTGCATATATTAATCCAAATCTGATCGGGTTGAGTTAATGGTGTCTAGAGGTTTGAAAGAATTCTAGCAAGGGACATTTATAAGGCTGAAAATCATTAGATGCCCATTTTCCTGAGATTATTTACACTAATTGAACTTATGAGTTGACCTAACATGACCCTATTTAGTTAGCATATCATCTACACCACACCTCTGGTCTTTCACATTCTTGTCAACAAGCTTGGTAATTTTGCCATCATAGTCAGCCAAATTAGAAGTTATATTCTATTGTAAATTTCAATCTCCCGCAACATGTTTATTTTCATGTTTTTCCTAAGTGGTGCAAGCTAAATTCAATTTTTCAAATGACACTCGTTCTTATACTTCACTAGACCCTGTGGGATTCGACCCCGATATCCGTTGAGATATTTGTTTTGATACAGTGAACGTTTATACTCTTTGCATGAAGAGTATATTTTTAACATTATCGAAAATGATGTTGTTGCCAGGGACTAGCGCTTGATACTCTTGTGTTGATTGTTAATTTGAACTAGTTTTGCGTCTTAGATGTTGACATAAAGTTTGTTGTTCTTGTTAGGATAAAGTCATATGAGTCATCATTCACAAGAAAGAGATTGCCTAGTGGAGGGCAACATGGAGCATGAGGAAGATAACCTGGTGATGCCCGAAGTGGCGGGAGCCATTCGCTTACCGCCTACAGTAGGAAATGCAGTGTTCCACGTCATAAGTACAATGCTACATTTGTTGCAAATGAAAGGACTATTTGGGGGAAAACCACATGAGGACACAAATCATCATTTGAGAAATTTCTTGGAGATATGCTAGTCTTTCAACATCATAGAGATAAGTCAAGAGTCTATCAGGCTAAGGCTCTTTCCATTTTCTCTAATGGGAGAGGCGACGATGTGGTTGGAGGAATTGCCTCCTGGTTGTATTACATCTTGGTGAGAATTAACCGAAGCCTTTTTGGATCGTTTCTTCCCTCCGTCGAAAATGTTGCAACTGAGGGATGGCATCACAAATTTCAGGTAAGAGCCTGGAGAGTCTTTGCATGAGGCATGGCTACGGTTCAAAAAAAAGGTTGATCTTTGTCCCAATCATGGCCTTCCTGATGCAGTGCTTCTCCAATGTTTTTACCAAGCCCTCGACACCATCAACAAATCCGTTGCTAACAATTTAGCAGGAGGGTCTATTATGAATCAAACATATGGGTTGGCTAAAGCCCTTTTTGATAGAATCACAAAAACAAATAGGGCCTGGTACACGAGAGAGACAAATGTATCTACACATGAAATTAGCTCTAGTGCATTGGCGGCTAAGTTGTGGAAAAGAGATGAATAGCGATATGAAAATCTTGCTAAAATGATGACACAGCTGGAACTAATGTTCAAACATGTGATGGGGGAAGGGCCCAAGGTGGTGAATGATGTAGGTATGCAAGGTCCATTGCAATTTGAAGGAGAATCGTCGCCACCAAGGTACGTTGAAGAATGCCAATACATGAGAATTCAGATTGGGGGGGGGGGGTCCTCGATCTAGGTTTCAAGAGACCAATCAAGGCCCTTGGTGCCCAAGGGAAGAGAACCAAGGTTGGAGAAACCGTGATGCACAGGGATCGCTCAAAAGAAATGAAAGATTGGGAATAGAGAGAAAAATCAAGAGGGAGACAAAATTACTACCGAAGTTCAAACCCATATGTTCCCCCTTAAAAAGATGGAAACATCCAAAGTCAGCCAGGTGTGAGCGATGCAGGTAGCTCAAAAATTGAAGAGATGCTAGCAAGAGTCAAGAAAGTGGAATCAACTAACAACAGGGTCAAGGAATTGAAAGGGGAGGTGTCTTGCCTTGCCAAATGGTGATCTCTCATTAAGCCTCCATTAAGCATTTGGAAGCTCAAATGAATCACTTGTCCGCTCAAATGAATCCCCGAATGAAGGGAACGCTCCCAAGTAACACAATTCTAAACCTGAAGAAAGATAGTCAATGCATGGCTATTGTTACTAGGAGTGGTAAATTGGTTGGAGATGCAAGAGTGAAGCTCAAGGAGGTTAGTGCTCCCAAATCAAATAAGGAAAATGAAGCCGACCAAATGCCAAAGATGCTAAGGAATGGTGAAAAGAGTGAAGAGAAAGGTGAGGGGAAAGATGATGAAATTCCCTTTCATGTTGATGAAGATGAGGTGGGCATGAAGGACTCAAATGATGACAAGTTTGAAACAAGAGCTCCACCCCCTTAAGAAGGACGATTAGTTTAGCAAATTCATTGACATGTTCAGCAAATTGTCTATTAATATACAGTTGGTGGATGCCCTTCTCTAAGTGTATGGATATGCTAAATTCATGATGGAGTTGCCGAAAAATAAGAAGGTGGTTGATGTAGGTAGCAGGGAGATGATGCACCATTGTAAGGCGATGATGAGGAGCAATGTTGCCCCCAAGCGGGAAGACCCAGGAGCTTTCACAATCCCTTGTATGATTGGGATATGTATGTTTAAGAAAGCTCTATGCGATCTTGATGTAAGCATAAATCTAAAGAATCCTATAGGAGTATTAAAAGTTGTATTTGTCACGCCCCGAGTCTATACCCTAGACGATACACGACACTTAGGATCACTATTAACCCCAAGTCAACCCATGGTCTATCATAACACTGGATATTCTGAGTAAAATATAGTGGAAGCTTTAAATAACAAAATCATTTAAGAATAACTGATTTAATAGTAAGTTCATACATCTGAAAAAACAATAATACCAAATATCTTAAAACTCTGTCTGAAAGCCATCTACTAATGATGAGTTACTGGAACAAGCCCCTAGCTAACTCTAAATTCTAACTGAAAGGAAATTAACTGAAGTAAATGAAATTTCATCCTTGAAAGATGAGAACTCACCACTGCTGCTGCTGAAATCACCCTAAGAGATCTACTAACGACGCTGAGACTGAGAACCTGCGGCTGTATCGTAAAATGATACAGTATAGGAAGTATGCGTCAGTACTGTGAATGTACTGAGTAAGAAGGACAAAACATAATACTGGATATAAATAACTGAACTGAAATGACATGCAATGACCACTGATATATTGAACTGAAATAACTGAAATATACTGAGATGGTCAAGATGACCCTGTCTGATGGTCAAAGACATGCCCTAAGTCTGAGATTTTTGAGTATAAACTAACTGTGCTGAACTGAGCAACCTGAAACAGAATTGACTAATCTGAGACTGAACTGAGCTGACTAGTGGGAGAGTCTATAACAGACATATAATCACGCAAGCTAGACGTGGAGTCCAATGTATACACCCCACCGGTAGGACCCAATATACCTTGCAAGGGTATAAAGGCATGAACTGGGTGATCAAAAATCTGGGGCCATGAGGCCAATAGAACTATATCCTACGGTGGCAACGTAGTTCTGGGAACCTGGTTGCGCTGGAACCCCGGTCTGCTCGGTGCTAAGTCCTTCTCCCACTGGATATTTCTAGACTGACTACTAAGCTGATAGCTTGAAACTGGGGCCCAAGACTAGTCAGGAGTACCTATCTGGAAGCACCCTGAGAGTCTTATCGGATCAGATTCTGTAACTGGGTTCTAAGACTAGTCAAAGCTGCTTATCTGGAAGCGTCTTAACCATCTAAAGAACAAACTGAAATTATGAAGCTGGGGTTCTAGAGCTGGTTAGTGCCTCTTATTTGAAAGTGTCATGACCACCTAAAGAACCACTAAAACTGATACTGAGTCTAATTCTGATAACTGGGAGGCACTACTAACACCTCGATAATTTCTGTAGTCAAACTGAGCAACTGACATTTCTGACTGACAGTGAGTATTCTATCATTTTGACTGAAACTGAACTATCACGTAGCTAACTGAGATTTCAAGTCATACTAACAAGACGGAAAGCCACAACATTGATAGAATCAAGCAACAAGGAAATCTAACCCGACAGGCAAAATTCTAGGTGATCTAATTCAACATTAAGGATAAAATCATCCTTACAAGAAAAAGAATTTATATGATATCTAGATAATGGAGAATACCCAACAATCAATTTAAATCATATTCCATAAGCTATAATGGAATTTGGCACATAATTTATTCCCGTTCGAAAGATAAAGGCTAGAATTCTCTTTACGAGAAGCAACCTCAATATAGCCATAAACTGATGGAATTATATCTAAAATAAACATGGATAACATTCTGCATGGATTCAAAGAAAACTAACATTCATTCCCTTCACATTCGAATGCTCAAGGCTAGAATTCATAGAGAACTAGGAGGAATTTTGGGGACACAAGGGAAGAACTATTCCCTTGTTGAATTCCCACATACCTGGATAATATTTCCTTGGAGAAAGAAGCTTGAATGGTTGTAATTGGTGGGAAACCCTAGACCTTGCTTGAGAGCTCTTGAGAGAAGACTTACGCAAATCTTTTGAAAATCTATGTTGGATGAGGGGAAAATCATTTAACCCCTCTAAATCCCTTCAGAATAATCCCAAAACGACATAGTTTAGAGTCTAGGAGGTTAGAAAATTATGAAAAGACCCTTGATAAACTCGTACGGAAAATTGATCGCTAGTCCCCACGAGGGACCCAATGACTCGTGCCCTGTGACCACGACTCATGGTCACGGTCATCGAGTGAACTTCCAAAAACCACCTGTTTGTCACCACGAGGGACACCATGACTCATACTGTACCCAACGACTTGTGGTGACCCACTCGGCAACTACACTTCCAAATTCTCCACTTCCCAAACCATCCTAGACCACGGGTCACCTAACGGGCCGTGGCATGGACTATGACTCGTGGTGCCTACTCGTTAGGTGCACTGCCTACTTTCCCCGACCTTCAATTTAATCTTGACCACGGATCACATCACGACTCATGTTGTTGACCATGAATGGTGGTCACGCCCGTGGTCACCCCATTTTTCCCAAATTTTCAACCAAGTCTGAACCCTTCCCCAGGAGTCACTTCACGACTCGTGGCCTACTCTACGGATCACAGGATGAATTGTTTTGTGATCTGGTGCAAAAAATTTTATTTTCTCTGTTTCAACTCTCGAGTATGGTCTTAGAGTTTCTGGGGCATTACAATATCTCCCCCTTGGGAACATTTGTCCTTTAATGTTGAAAAACACATAGAAAAGAAAAGAATTGCAATTATTATACTCAAATACTGATCATGAAAGCTAAAAGCTAACAGAATGACTACCTCCGAACTGAACCACAAGTTTGAACTGAATTCACAAATCATACACATATTTATTTACATGAAAGAAATTGGAACACATGAACTGAAAGTAGTTTTAGGGAGGAAATTGATACCATAAACTGAAACTGAGCCGGAAGAGAACAAGTGTGGGTATCTAGCCATCATATCTGCTTCAGCTTCCCACGTAGCTCCCTCAACCTGCTGATTTCTTCACAAGACTTTCACTGAAGCTACTTCCTTGTTTCTCAGCTTATGAACCTGAAGGTCAAGGATCTAAACTGGAACCTCTTTGTAAGAGAGACTATCTTTCACTGCCACACTATCTAGGGGCACAACTGAAGTTGGATCACAGATGCACTTCTTCAATACTGACACATGGAAGACTAGGTGCACAAATGCCAACTCTGAAGGTAATTCTATCTCATAGGTTACCTTGCCAATTTGTCTTAGAATTTTGTAGGGTCCCACATATCTCGGACTAAGCTTTCCCTTTTCCCCAAATCTCATTACCCCTTAATGGGTGAAATTTTTATATAAACCTAGTCATCCATAGCGAACTCCAATTATCTTTTCCTCACATCAGCATAAGATTTTTGACGACTCTTAGTTGTTTTCAATCTTTCTCGGATGAGTTGTACTTTCTGCATAGCTTCATGAACTGAGTCTGGCCCGATTAAAGTAGCTTCACCAACCTCAAACCACCCGATAGGAGATCTGCACCTTCCTACCATACAATGCCTCAAACGGAGCCATCTGGATACTGGAATGGTAATTGTTGTTGTATGCAAACTCGAAGAGAGGCAAGTGATCATCCGAACTGCCCTTGAAATCGATCACGCACGCTCTCAACATATCTTCTTGGGTCTGAATAGTCCACTCATCTTGTCCAACTATCTTTGGGTGAAAAGTTGTGCTGAGCTTGACCTGGGTACCAAGTCCCTTCTGAAAGGACTTCAAGAAGTGAGAGGTTAACTGGGTACCTTTGTCTGAGATAATGGACAAGAGAACCCCATGAAGTATAACTAATTCCCAGATATAAAGCCTAGCATAGTCCTCAGCTGAATCTGTAGTTTTAACTGAGAGGAAGTGTGTTGACTTTTTCATCCGGTCTACTATCACCCAGATAGAATCATGCCGCCGATGAGTCCGAGGTAGACCCGAAATAAAATCCATATTCATTTCTTCCCACTTCCAAGTGGATATGCTGATATCCTGAGTCATACCTCCCAGTCTCTGGTGCTCTACTTTGACTTGCTGGAAGTTTGGGCACCTAGCTACAAATTCAGTGATGTCTCTCTTTATGCCGTTCCACCAGTAAATATCCCATAAATCGTAGTACATTTTAGTGGCACCAGGGTGGATGGAGTATCTCGAGCTGTGTGTTTCATCTAGTACCTACTGTCTCAAATCACTAATGTCCGGTACACACAATCTGCCCTGGTAACGGAGCACACCATCTCCTTTTTTGGAGAAAGCCTCAACTTCTTTTCTGTGAACCGCTTCCTTAAGCTTAAGTAAGATAGGATCTTCATCCTATATGGACTTAACTTAAACAACCAAAGAGGAATCTGACCCACTTTGCATTACCACTCCACCCTCAGCTGAGTCAACCAACTGCACCCCTAACCGAGCTAGTCGGTGAATATCCTTCGCCAGTTCCTTTCTTCCCTCTTCAACATGGGCCACGCTCCCTATAGATACTCTACTTAAGGCATCCGCCACCAAATTGGCTTTGCCTGGGTGATATAGCATGCTTATGTCATAGTCCTTCAGGAGCTCTAACCACCTTCTCTGACAAAGATTTAGATCCTTCTGACTGAATACATACTGAAGGCTCTTGTGACCGCTGAAAACATCTATGTGCGCCCCGTACAAATAGTGTCTCCATATTTTCAACGCAAAAACCACTGCTGCTAACTCCAAGTCATGAGTCGGATAATTCTTTTCATGAACTTTGAGCTGTCTAGAGGCGTAGGCTATCACCTTGCCCCACTACATAAGAACACAACCAAGACCAACCCTGGAAGTGTCGCAATATATTATAAACCTATCTGATCCTTCCGGTACGGTCAACACTAGAGCGGTAATGAGTCGAGTTTTTAAATCCTGGAAACTCTTCTCACACGCATATGACCATTGAAATTTCACCTTCTTCTGAGTCAGCCTAGTCAGAGGGGATGCTATAGAAGAAAAACCAACATCGATAATAACCGGCTAGACCCAAGAAACTTTTGATTTCCATTGGGGAGGTAGGTCTGGGCCAGTCTTTCACCACTGCTATCTTCTGAGGATGAACTTGGACACTCACCCTAGACCACATGACCTAGGAAAGTCACGGATTTCAACTAGAATTCGTATTTGCTGATCTTAGGGATCAATTGGCGGTCTCTGAGTGTCTGAAGCACTATACTTAGGTGATTAGCGTGCTTTTCCTCATTTTTGGAGTATCCCATAAAGTCGTCGATAAATACAATGATGAACATATCTAGATACTACTTGAAGACTCTATTCATCAGGTCCATAAAGGCTGTAGGGGAATTTGTTAGTCTGAAGGACATAACCGCAAACTCATAGTGACCATACCGAGTCCTAAAAGCTGTTTTCGGTATGTCACACTCTCTGACCCTTAACTGATGATACCCCGAACTGAGATCTATATTGGAGAAACAGCTGGATCCCTGAAGCTGATCGAACAAGTCGTCAATCCTGGGTAGGGGATGCTTTTTCTTGATTGTGAATTTGTTCAACTGATGGTAATCGATGCACATTCTGAGAGTACCATCTTTCTTCCGCACGAATAGTACTGGAGCGCCCTAGGATGAGATTTTAGGTCTGATAAAACCCTTATCAAGAAGGTTTTTTAGCTGCTCCTCCAACTCCTTAAGCTCAGTAGGAGCCATTCTATGAGGAGGGATGGAGATGGGCTGAGTATCTGGGAGAAGGTCTATACCAAAGTCTATTTTCCGCTCAGGAGGAACTCCGAGAAGATCTTCGGGAAACACATTAGGGAACTCGCTGACAACTGGGACAGACTGGATAGTTGGGGTCTCAGAGTTGGAATCTTTGACCCGAACTAGATGAATGATACATCCCTTAGAAATACGCTTCTGGGCCTTAAGGTAGGAAATAAACCAACCCTTAGGCGCTGAACTACTGCCCATCCACTCTAACACTGGCTCATTAGGGAACTAAAACCTGATGACCCTAATTCTGTAGTCGAATGAGGCATAACTAGTGTGTAACCAGTCCATGCCAAGAATGAGGTCAAAATCAACCATGTCTAGCTCTACAAGGTTAGCTAGAATAACTTTATTGAGGATTGAGACTGGGCAGTTTCTTTACACTCGGATGGCTCTCACTGACTCGCCAACTAGGATGGATGGTTTTGAGAGGACCTCTGGACTGACATTGAACTGGACTACTACATAGGGAGTCACGAATGAAAGTGTGGCTCCTGGATCTAGTAGGGAATACACGTCTAGATGAAAAAGGCATAACATACCTGTGACCACGTCAGGTGAGCTCTCTTGATCCTGAAGAGAAGACAATGCATAAAAACAATTTTTGCGATGGCGGCCATCCATACCTGGAGAGTTGGCCTACTGAGATGGTCGGCCTGATGGAGCTGCTGAGACAATGGATTGTGACCTTCCCCGTCCTGCTGACGGACACTCTTTAAGCCAATGACTAAGTTGTCCGCAACCAAAACATCCCTCTCGACCCTGAAGACACTCTCTTGGGTGGTTCTTGCCATACCTAGGGAAAGCTAGATACTTGTTCCTGGCACTATAGCTTTGGGACTGAGAACTAGATGCTCCGCTCCTCTGATCCTGACGGGACCGAAAGGTAGGGGCGCTGGCTGAGTTTTGTGTTGGAGCCCTCTACTACTGCTACTGTGGGCAACTACTACCGCCAAATCTCTAGTGGGCATAGTCTGATTGGCCAGTCCTTGCCTATTTTTTCTTCCGCTCCATGTCCTTCAGCTTTTCTACCTCAATCTTTTGGGCATGAATAATAAGGCTGGAAAGGTCAATATCCTTAATCAGCATCATTGTCCTGCACTCTTTGAGGACCATGTTCGAAACCCCATTAACAAATTTCAACATACGAGCCCGTGGCTCGGCTACTATATCTTAGAATACTTAGACAGCCTGGTGAACTCCAAAGCATATTGTTCTACCATTCTGTTTCCTTGTTTCAGAGTCATGAACTCCGCCACTTTTGCTTCCCTGAGTTCTGAAGAGAAAAATCTGTCTAGGAAGGCTATAGTGAACTCCTCCCATTCAATCGATCCTACTCCCGCTGGCCTCCCTTCCTTCCATTGTTCGTACCAGATGTGGGCTACCCCTTTCAACTGGTAGGCAGCCAAGTCGGCACTCTCTGAGGAACTAACACCCATGATCTGGGTGATCTTCCTAATCTCGTCCACAAACTCCTATGGATCCTCTCCCACCTTAGATCCCTGAAAATCTGGAGGGTTCATCCAAGTGAAATCCCGTACTCGGGCAGCTAGTGCAGACCCATTATTGTTGACCGAGACCACCTGCTAGTACACCTAGTTGGTAACTGTCTAAGGGAGAAACTGGATAGCCGCCCTGAACTCTGCGGTGGACACTGAGTCGTCCTAAGGGACAGCTGGAGCTGGTGGGGAAGGTCGGTGAGAGTTACCGGCCCTTCTTCTGTTTCCATGTCAAGGAGGCATAATTCACTAAAACGAAACAGAGCACGAGTTAGGAGGACAATTCTAGAATTTAATTTCAACGCACGATAAAGAGTATGAATAAAAGGAAATTTTCCTATTAACACCTCATAACCTCCCTATCATAAGTGTGGCGCGCTTCACACCCATGAAAAGAACTCTACTCGATGCGGCTTTCAGACATCCGAGGATACTATAAACCTAGTGCTCTGATACCAAGTTTGTCACACCCCGAGTCTATACCCTGGATGAGACACGGTACTTAGGATCAAAAGTAACCCCAAGTCAACCCATGGTCTATCGTCAAACTGCTGTTTTGAGTAAAACATAGAGGAAGCTTTAAATAATGAAATCATATTAAAAACTAATTTAATAGTAAGCTCATATATCTGATAGAACAATAATACTAAATATTTGAAAACTCTATCTGAAAGCCATCTACTAATGATGAGTTGCTGGGACAAGCCCCCAGCTAACTCTAAATTCTAACTGAAAGGAATTTAACTGAAGTAAATGAAATGTCGTCCTCGAAAGATGAGGACTCACCACTATTGCTGCTGAAATCACCCAAAGAGATCTATTAACGTTGCCGAGACTGTGAAGCTGCAGCTGTCTCATAAAATGATACATTATATGAAGTATGCCTCAGTACTTTGAATATACTGAATAAGAAGGAGAAAACATAATACTGGATATAAATAACTGAACTGAAATGAAATGAAATGACCAACAATATACTGAATTGAAATAACTGTAATATACTGAGATGGTCAAGATGACCCTATCTAATGGTCAAAGACATGCTAACTCTAAGATTTCTAAGGCTAAACTAACTGTGCTGAACTGAGAAAACTAAAACTGAACTGACTAATATGAGACTGAACTATGCTTCCTAGTGGGAGAGTCTATAACCACGTGAGCTAGACATGGAGTCCGATGTATACACCCCACCGGTAGGACCTAATATACCTTGACAGGATATAAAGGCATGAACTGGGTGAACACAAATCTTGGGCGATGAGGCCAATAGAACTGTATCCTATGGTTGCAACATAGTTCTAGGAACCTGGGTGCGTTGGAACCTCGGTCCGCTCGGTGCTAAGTGCTGCTCCCACTGGATATTTATAGACAGACTACTAAGATGATAGCTCAAAACTAGGGCCCAAGAAAAGTCAGGAGTACCTATCTGGAAGCACCATGACAGTCTTATGAGACCGGATTCTGTAACTGGGTTCTAAGACTGGTCAAAGCTGCTTATCTGGAAGCGTTGTAACTGTCTAAAGAACAAGCTGATGTTTTGAAGCTGGGGTTATAGGGATGGTCAGAGCCTCTTATCTAAAAGTTTCTAAAGAACTACTAAAAATAATATTGAGTCTAATACTAATAAACGGGAGGCCCTTCTAACATCTCGAGAATTTCTGCAGTCAAACTAATCAGCTGACATTTCTAACTGACATTGAGTATTCTATCATTTTAACTGAAACTGAACTATTATGCAGCTAACTGAGATTTCAAGTCATACTAACAAGATGGAATGCCACAATGTTGATAGAATCAAGCAATAAGGAAAACTAACCTATTAAGGAAAATTCTAGGAGATCTAATTCAACATTAAGCTAAAATCATCCTTACAAGAAAAAACATTTATACGATATCTAGATAATGGAGAATACCCAACAATCATCTTAAATCATATTCCATAAGCTATAACGGATTTGGCACATAATTCATTCCCGTTCAAAAGCTCAAGGCTAGAATTCACTTTACGGGAAGCAACATCAATATAGCCATAAACTGATGGAATTATAGCTAAAGTAAACATGGATAATATTCTACATGGATTCAAAGAAAACGACATACATTCCCTTCACATTCGAAAGCTCAGGACTAGAATTCATAGAGAACTAAGAGGGATTTTAGGGACACAAGGGAAGAACTATTCCCTTGTTGAATTCCCACATACCTGGATAAAATTTCCCTAGAGAAAGAAGCTTGAATGGCTGCAATTGGTGGGGAACCCTAGACCTTGCTTGAGAGATTTTGAGAGAAGACTTACGCAATTTTTTTCAAAAACTGAGTGGGATGAGGGGAAAACCATTTAACCCCTCTAAATCCTTTCAGAATAATTCCAGAATGATGTAGTTTAGAGTCTAGAAGGTTAGGAAATTACGGAAAGACCCTTGATAAACTCGCAGGGAAAACTGATCACCAGTCCCCACGAGGGAACCAATGACTCATCCCCAGTGACCATGACTCGTGGTCATGATCATCGAGTGCATTGCCAAAAACTCCCTATTGGTCACCATGAGGGACACCACGACTCGTGGTGACCCACTCGTCAACAATACCGCCAAATTCTCCACTTCCCAAACCATCCTGGACCACGGGTCACCTAATGGGTCGGGGCATGGACCATGACTCATGGTGCCCACTCGTTAGGTGCACTACCTACTTTCCTTGGCCTTCAATTTATTCTTTACCATGGATCACATCACGACTCGTGGTCACCCCATTTTTCCAAAATTTTCAACCAAGTCTAAACCCTTCCACACAAGTCACTTCATGACTCATGGCCTACCCCACGAATCACAGGACGACTCGTTCTGTGATCTGGTGCATAAAATTCTATTTCCCCATTTCAACTCCCGGGTCTAGTCTTAGAGTGTCTGGGGCATTACATTATTGTGCGGGTGGATAAATTTATTTTGCCAGCTGACTTAGTAGTACTTGTTTATGAAATGGATGTTGAAGTGCCAATCATTTTGGGGAGACCATTGCGCGCCATGGGTAGAGCTATGGTTGATGTGGAGCTAGGAGAGCTCAAGTTCCGAGTCAGAAGTGAAGAAGTCACCATCAAGGTGTGTCCATTAGTGAAAACTCTCGAAGAATTCAAGGTGGTAGGAGTGTTGCATGTAGGGAATGAGGAGAGAAGAGTTGAGATGGAGAAGTTTGAGTCGGAGGATGATCCTTCGAATGATGATTGCTAAATGGGAGCTATTCCGTGCCACGACATTAACTAAGGCACTTCTTGGGAGGCAACCCAAGTGTTTTATTTGATTTATTTTATATCATTGTGTTTTTGATTTTGTAGGCCCACTAGAGTGAGAAGAAAAGAGTGAAAGCACAAAAAGAAAACAAGGTAGGAAATGCACTAGATCGACGAATCATCACTCTAGATGTGCAGACCGCCGCATCTTTACACATAAAACTAGAATGCTGGGAGCATGAGTTCTCGACCAGCGGTCGAAAGGGCGGACCGCCGATCCCTTACAGATCACCTGAGCATTGGGTACCCAAGACGCAACCAATCGGCGGAATGTCGGTTCCACTCGCGAAGTGTTGTTCCGTCGCCTATGGTCAAACAGTGAACTGGGAATGAATTCTAGCATAAAAAGGTAAGATGGCTAAGTGTCGGCTCATATCGGTGACCGCCGGTGTAACACCGGTCGAGGCACAAGTTTTTTTCAGAATCTAATTTAAATATGGACCCATGTAATGACTCGAACGTAAGCTCGGATCGAGACACAGGACAAGGAGCCCTGAGAGACTCCAAGTTGACCAATGGCATGAACATACATCCAACTCAATCAAGTATAGTAGAAGACTTAACATAATAAACATGGAGGAAAATCCGAACATAACATAACAATTTGAATATACAACACAATTCTGAAGCTGAATAAATCTATTGTCTGAAAAGCCTCTAATTCTCATGAGTTGATGGGATAAGACCATAATTAACTCTCTAAGTCTGAAATTGAAAATACGTAAACATAACTGAATGGAAGAGGGGCCCTCGACAGATGAGGATTGACCAATAGATACTGGATTCTAACTCCAGAAGCTGGCTAGTGACGGGGCTGAGTCTGAAGACCGGATCCTGTATCATAAAATGATACATCATAGAGTATGCAGTTAGTACGTGAAATTTACTAAGTATGCAATATAAGTAAAATTGCTTAAATAAGTAAAATCATTTAAAACATGTATAATATAAAACATAATCAAGAGAAGAATCTGAGAATAGGGCTTGCATGCTATTTTCTGAAATCATAATCTCAACATAACAGAACATCATAAATTAATGAAATGACCCAAAGCTGAAATATGATAATCATAAGTAAAACTGTACATTGGGTCAAACCTTCTTTAGAACATATGTGTGTGTGTATATATATATATATATCATGAATGATAAACATGCATAAATGAAATCATGAGGAACAATGGGAGACTCATCATATAACAGACATTACCACGATAGAGCTTAGGTGGTCCCGACTATCGCACTAAAGTGGGCAGAGCCGTCCAATGCCTTGCTAGGGATAAGGATGGTACCAAGATATTGATATCTTCAAGGCAAATACCACCGCCGCTAATTCAACATCATGGTTCGGGTAATTCTTCTCATGAACTTTCAGCTATCTGGAAGCGTATGCTATCACTTTACCACGCTGCATCAATACACAACCAAGGCCGATCCTAGAAGCATCGCAATACACCACAAAACAATTGGTACCCTAGGGTAGGGTTAACACTAGTGCCGAGGTAAGTCGAGTTTCCAACACCTGAAAGATCCTTTCACAAGCATTTGACCATTGGAATTTCACTTTTTTGGGGGTCAATTTGGTCAATGGCGCTTCAATAGATGAAAAACCCTCAACAAACCCCAGCTAAACCCAAGAAACTCCTGATGTCTGAAGGATTCACCAGTATAGGCCAATTCTTACCGCTTCTAAGAGTCCACCTTTATGCCTTCACTCGACACCATATGACCCAAAAATGCCACCGAGTTCAACCAAAACTTGCATTTACTGAATTTAGCATATAGTGGGCGATCCTTGAGAGTCTGTAGTACCACCCTCAAATGAGTGGCATGCTCCTCCTTGCTCGAGAGTATATCAAGATGTCATCGATAAACACGATCACGAACATATCCAAGTATGGCTTGAACAACCTATTTATCAAATCCATAAAATCTATAGGAGAATTCGTTAGTCCAAAAGACATAACTACAAACTCATAATGACCATACGACGTCCTAAAGGCTGTCTTCAGGATGTCACTCTCCCGAACCCTGAGCTGATGGTATCCGAACCTGAGATCTATCTTCAAAAAGCACTTGGCACCTTGAAGCTGGTAAAAAAAATCATCAATCCTAGGAATAGGATACCTTTTATTGATGGTGACCTTGTTTAATTGTCGATAATCAATACACATACAAAGAGAACCATCCTTCTTTCGGACAAAGAAAATTGGTGCACCCCATGGGGATTTGATCGGTCTGATGAACCCCTTATCTAAAAGTTCTTTCAACTGCTCCTGTAAATCCTTTAGCTTGGTTGGAGCCATTATGTAAGGAGAAATAGATATAGGCTATGTGTCGGGAAGAAGGTCAATACCAAAATCAATCTCCCGTTCGGGAGGGATTCCTAGTAGATCCTTTGGGAAGACCTCTGGATACTCACACACTACTGGGACTGACTGTATAATCGGGGTCTCGAACATGGCATCCTTAACCCTAACTATATTGTACATGCAACCCTTGAGATAATCTTCCTGGCCTTAAGATAGGAAATGAAATGACCTATAGGCACAACTGAACTACCCTTCCATTTTATGACTGGCTCACTCAAAAATCTAAACTCTACTGCCGCGTTCTACAATTAACTGAGGCATAATATGCAAATAGCCAATCCATGCCTAGGATAACATCAAAATCAATTATGGATAACTCTACTAAATCTGCTGAGGTGACTTTTTGAAGGAATGTGACCGGGAAATCTCTATACACCCGTCTAGCTACAACTAAATCACCTACTGGAGTAGAGACCGAGAAGGGTTCTGACAAGATTTCGGGACTGACTCTGAAACTACTAGCCAGATAGGGAATCACAAAAGACAAATTAGCCCCTGGATCTAATAAAGCATATACATCAAGGTGAAAAACTCGTAACATACTAGTGACCACATACGGGGAGACCTCCTTTTCCTGGTGGGATGCTAAGGCATAGAATCTGTTTAGGCGTTGACCACCACCTATGCTAGTAGATGCCCCCTATTGGGCTGAGCGTATTGGTGGAGCTACTAAACTAGGAGCTGGGCGTCGGCCCCTATATGGCCCTATCTAGTTGTTGGGCAATCTCTAAGCATATGTCTAGGCTTCTTGCACCCGAAGCAAGCACCTGTACTTGCCAAACACTGACCCGTGTGCCTCCGACCACACCTGTCGCAAACTGGAATATTTGAATCTACGGGCCTGCTGCTCTGACCCCTAGAGACTAATGCTCATCCCCTTTGGTCGTGCCTAGGTATGGATGGCACAATCATAACTTAATATGCTGGGGATGAAGATCTCTAGTGGGACTGCTGTCGATGCCCACCACCTGGTCTTGGCTGAGAGAACCTATAGTTGTCTGTCTTGGCCCTCTTAGCCTCTCTCTCCCTCAGATGCACCGCCTCCATCTACTGGGCGTACAAGACTCTCCAAGGAAAAACCATATCCTGATGGAGCATGGTGGTTCTGCAATCCTTGTCTACATAGTCCGCCACCCCATGAACAAACCTACTCACTCGCACCCTCTAATCCACCACTAACTCTGGGGCGTACTTTGACAGATGAGTGAAATCTAGGGCATATTCCTGCACTATTCTGTTTTAGATTCACAAACTTGGCTGCCTTCAACTCCCTCATCTCATGAGGGAAGAACCAATTTAGAAAAGTGACATGAAACTCCTCCCAACTGATAGGGCCTGCTCCGGCTGCCCTACTATCCTTCCCTTATTTAAACAAAATGTGTGTGATCCCCTTCAACTGATATGAGGCCAAATCAGAACACTCTTCTCCATTCACCCCCATGACCTGGGTGATCTTCAAAATCTCATCAATAAACTCATGTGGATCCTCGTCCACCTTTGACCCAAGAAACTCTGGTGGGTTCATCCTTAGGAAATCTCTGACTCGTGTTGCCGCCAAATTCTTGTTCTGTCGAACATATGCTACTGCCTGTTGGTTGACCTGGGTAGTCAAGGCCTATGCTAGTATCTGAATGGCTACCCTGAATTCAGCGTGGGAAACTGGCTCTGGTGCATGGTGCTCATGGATTGGTGGGGCTTGTTGGTGCCCGTCTCCATTGCCATCCTCATGGCCATTTCAATTCCCATTTATTCTTCCTTTAATTCTGCAGGGAGGCATGATTGTGCAATATAGAATAGCATGAGTCATAAAGATAGAGAGACATTTAACCACATGACATATATCATGAAAGAAGGGAATATTTCCTAAATGTCTCGTAGAATCTTCGTCATAAGTGTGGCGCGCTTCACACCCATGAAAAATACTCTAATTAACGCGGCTTTCAGACACCCTAGGACACTTCAAAAACTATTTCTCTGATACCAAGTTTGTCACGACCCGAACGTAAGCCCGGATCGAGATACGGGACAAGGAGCCCCAGATACTCCAAGTCAACCCATGACATGAACATACATCCAACTAAATCAAGTATAGTAGAAGACTTAACATAATTAACATGGAAAAAAATTCAAACATAACATAACAATGTGAATATACAAAATGAGTCTAAAGCTGAATAAATCTATTATCTGAAAAGCTTCTAATTCTGATGAGTAGATGGGACAAGACCCCAACTAACTCTCTAAGTCTAAAACTTAAAATACGTAAACATAACTGAATGGAAGAGGGGCCATCGACAGATGAGGACTCACCAATAGATACTGGATGCTAACTCCAAAAGCTGGCTAGTGATGGGGTTGAGTCTGAAGATCAAATCCTGTATCATAAAATGATACATCATACAGTATGCGGTCAGTATGTGAAATGTACCAAGTATGCAAAGTAAAACTCCTTAAATAAGTAAAATAATTTAAAACATGTATAATATAAAACATAATCAAGATAAGAATCTGAGAGTAGGGCTTGCATGCTATTTTTTGAAATCATAAGCTCAACATAAGGGAACATCATAACTAAATAGAATGACTCAAAGCTGAAATTTGATAATCATAAGCACAACTATACATTGGGTCAAACCTGCTTTAGAATGTGTGTGTATATATATATATATATGCATAACTGAAATCATGAGGAACAATGGGAGACTCTTCATATAACCGACATTACAATGATAGAGCTTACGTGGTCCCAACTATCACACTCAAGTGGGCAGAGCCATCCAAAGCCTTGCCAGGGCTAAGAATGCTACCACGATATTGATATCCAGCTGAAAGACCCTTAGGGCAGGGGAAAGCTCTCATATGAGGTCCCAAAATAATCTGATCATACTTGTGTTGGCGCGTAGTTATGAGACATAGGGTTGACTTACCCTTAGCCTACTCGGTGCTAGACACTACTCCCAAAAACATGCATATGCTCTCCATCGTTTTTCAATGAAGTTGACCATCGTCTATTGACAAAGCTGAATAATCATGAATATATATAAATATGAATCATACAGGAGCCTTGGCTCAAACCATACCACAAGATGAACATAATTGGGAGTCTTGACTCTCAAACCATGTGGTAAGCTAATTAACTTGAAATCATACATCATAATTGAAAATATGGGTTTGCCCAATACTTAAACATGCTTGAAAATACTTGATTCACTTAAAAACATGATCATAGATACGGGTAACTTGAATACATGCTTTTCATAATAAATATTTCATCATATTTGAACATATATTATAAATCTCAACTTTCATGAATTTCTCATGGATGGGCATTATAATTTATAAAGCTTGAAAATATGATTATAATTGAAAATGATATAAAACTTACCCATTAATCATAATTTAATAATAGAAACATGCTTAGATAATACCCATAGTAGAAACTTAGGAAATTCATGCATTGGGTTAAAACCCTATACGATCAACATATAGATTTTCATAAATTAGAGAGGGATTAGGCATATGAGTGAATAAATTCACGCATTGTAATACCCCAAAAATGCGTAAGATTAGACCCGGGGTAAAAAAATGGAAGCTGAAAACTAAAAAAAATGTGCGGGACGGACGACCCTACGGATCGTTGGTCCAACCAATGGCCCATTGGATCCAGTCGTGGGAAGTGAAGTCTGGTGGCAGTAGGAGTAACAGGTGATGTAACGACTCGTTGTTGGGAACAACAAGTCATTGTTTGTAACCGTGGTG
This sequence comes from Datura stramonium, assembly GCA_018107945.1. Classification (NCBI taxonomy): domain Eukaryota; kingdom Viridiplantae; phylum Streptophyta; class Magnoliopsida; order Solanales; family Solanaceae; genus Datura; species Datura stramonium. Next base: position 28,928 of record JACEIK010003426.1, on the reverse strand, counting down.
AGTACTGGACTTTGGCAGTTGGGGATGTAACGGGTCATCCCACGACCCATTGTGAGATGTAACTACCCGTGGTCACTAGTCGTTGTTTCGGTTGTTAAATTTCTAGTGGACCTAACTAAGGGAGACCAGGACTCGTTAGGGGAAACAACGAGTCATGGTGAGGCTCGTTGTGAGGGGAAGATCAGGTTCTCCAGGAGACAAACAATGGAGGATCTAACGACCCGTTGGAGGTAATGACGACTCATCCTGTTAAGCTATGGGTTGAATTTGAGATCAGGTTTTGGGCAGTGCTTATGACGGATCGTACCACGAGTCGTGGTATCCTCCAACGACTCATTGGTACGTCCGTTGGATCGACCAGTGCAGATCTTTTAGGGTATTTTATTAAGGGTATATTCGTTATTCCTATGCTATAGGGCTCTAAAATACGTCGTTTTATGATATTTTCTTGGTATGTTAAGTTAGATTAAGTCCCCTAACCTATTCATGCTCATGCATGCAAAGTTAGGAAGAATTAAGAGTCATCAAGCTAGTTCTCAAGATCTTCTTCATCAATTCTCCCTTGGGCTTTCAAAGAGTGTTGAAATTAGATCTTACCTAGGTATATAGGGTTATGAAAGAGTGTTTTCATTCACACCCATGCCCAATCTCTCCTAATTTATGAAATTTGATCAAAAATCTTATGGGGTTTTAACTTGAATTTTTGTGGAATTTTAATGATTTACTAATGGGTTATTATAATTCATGATTTTCATCACGTTTTATGAATTTTGATAT
>JACEIK010003425.1:117414-166500 GCA_018107945.1 Datura stramonium | reverse complement strand
AGAAATACTCATTTTAAGGCTAGGAGTATATTGACACTAATTTGGAGCAATTCCACTTACCTTAGCTCGGTAGCACAACGATTTGCCGGCCGAATTTCACAAAACTAAATCCGTAGGAATGCTCCTTGCTGCTTAATACCTCGGTATCTAGGATTAATTCGAGTTTGGATCGCGTTTGACGGCGTAATCAGACGAAAATTATCAAGAAACCTTCGTTCCTCTTCCTCTCTGATTTTTCTCTCTGTTTCGCTGGAAATTATAAGAATTTTAACATTAAAACCGAAGTTGGGGGCTTATATAGTTGGGACCTATAAGTCGCATTCCTGGAATGCGATTTATAAGTCATAAGTCGCATTCCTGGAATGCGATTTATAAGTCGCATTCCTGGAATGCGATTATAAGTCGCATTTTGCCTTGCTACGCCGATTCTGGCGCTTGTCCGATCTTTCCCCGGGCCTTTTTCTAGCATGGCGGCATTCAAAATCCTTAACCAACATGCGAATAGGCCATCTACATGTTGAGAATTTACGGGGTGTAACAAGAGTTTTGGATCAAATTCACGGCTAATGAAAAGAAGGGATTAAGCTCGCTTGTACCTCTTCAAAGAAAAGGAAAAATAGACTAAAGGCTCAATGGGATAACTAGGATGTACATTCAAGGTAGGTATGATCAGGAGAAACTTTCGGCTCTATTCAAAGAAATGCCTACATCCTTTTCTACAATCCACATCCTTCATTTCCTTTGGAACACACACCAGGAAAGTTTTAGAACTTCACAATAGCATGGAATAATCGAAACCTTACCTTCACACTCATTGCACATGCTCAACTCAAGACATATCTGGCCGTGACTCTTCAATCAGCTAATTATAAGAATTAATTATTAAGCTCGATCACACCAAATCAAACTCTATGGCCTAGGTATCTCAACATGTTTAACACATTTGCATGTTTCATACGAATCACACTCCTGCATCATTATATCAAGTGTACAACACGTAACAAGAATTCCAAACCATGAAGTAGCGACACGTTTGGGAAACAAACAAAAGAAAGAAAAGAAAGAAAAAAAACTACTCCTATCGACTACATTTAACTTAAGACGGTCGTCATCCATCCATCATAGGGAACGATCGCTATCTACAATTTCGGTTCAATGGGACTATTCTCGGTAAAAGCACTGAAAACATAAGGCCGAGAAACCCAACAAAAAATTCAATAGAAAATTTTGATAGAAAAGATAAAAATATTAATTTGAAAAAAATTTGAAAATATTTACTCAACACAACTAACAACATTCAACACAACACACAACAGCTCAACATTCATTACAACACCAAATTAATTACAGAACACACAACACAAAGTCACAAGGTCATATTTTGCACAAGCACAACAAACAAAAACAAAACATACACAAAGCAGCTGACACCTAACTACTTCCACCCCACACTTAAACCGAACACTATCCCCAATGTTCACATAATTTCAAAATATCACAAAGGTTGGGTGGTTAAAACTCGATCAATCAGAGTATTCAACTTCTTCATCAAGTGCCATTGCTTCGTCTCCCAGCAGTTTGAATCGCCCCCGTCGTCCTTATCCGACTCAACATCTCGAGTCCTCCCTGTACAGCTCCCCTCATCGGTAGGGAAATCATCATCCACGGGCCTCCACAAATACGCCCCACTCTGCATAGAGCCTAGCATTATAGTTGAATGGGTAATCCAACTCGACCTGCCATAGCTCATCCTCCGCTGTTGCCGGCCTCCCGCCGATGCACAGCTACAATATCTGCATCCCGCACATGCGGGACATGTACCGATCAATCCGAGCATGTCGCTCGGCTAGTGTGAGCACCGCCCATAAGTGGTGTCGTGTGCCTTGGTTTTGGTGACATCCAAGGCACACCTGTCGATCTGTGGGGATGTAATCTAGGCCTCCTCCTCAATATCATGGCCCTCAGAACGTGGTAAAGACCACCTAACCGTATCTATGCCCTTGATTCGGCCAAAGCTCTCTTCATGGCGATGACACGCCCAACTGATTTCAAGCCCTTCATCGTGTGGCATACACCAAGCAAACTTATCCTGACATCTGTCATGTGCACCCCGAAATCAAGCATGAACACACACCCGCCCAACCGGCTTCCCTGTCATCTCGAGAGTAGGGCAGCGTCCGATGGTAGCCCCTCTCCTGTGCCTACCCCACCTGGCTGTCAGCCGATCGGGCTCACATAAGGTGCGTCTGATGTCCGCATAGGGTGGAGTAATGTTCAGCTGATGGAGGACATGAGCACCTGCGTCCCGCGCCCCTATGATTGCATTCAAGTGATGGGGCTCGGGGGCACAACCTCGCCTTCGATTTTGACTATAGATCATGTAAAGTCGGGTTCCAATGGCATAGAACTCCCGGATAAGATGGAGATTGCACTCCCCTGGGCTCTTCTAAGATGAAGTTTAGCCCGGGGCCAGGTGTCAATCCTATGTATAATCTGTGGGAATTCCTCGTGCCGGTTCCCGTGCTATCTCGCTTCCTCCGAGAAGTATTTATTTTTATGTTTAGCATACCATTTCTTTCCTCATCAGTCACCCATATGATTCCGTATTGTCGGCGTTGGACTCGCGGAACCGGGCTGGGTGTCGCTGGAACCTGGCTGCCTACCCTCACTTCTCTTTCAAGCTGGGCGCTCGATGTGGATACGCCCTTGCCCTTGTCTTGTCGGCCTGACATTGTTTCTGTACATTCAAACATACAGTCCCAATGTTATGCAAGTCATAATTAGCTACAACTAAGGTTGGGTGTACTGGGTCACCCCACACTTAGTCTTTAGCCGCAATCAAAACAATTCGACAAAACATGCATGATTTTGCCATTCTTATCATTCAACATGCTCATGCATTCATATAAGTCGATGGAACACTTACTATATACTACTCGCATTCGTACCATGAATAAAAATTTCTCCATCGATTCAATTACATCATCACAACACTTAGCAATTTTTCAACAACCTATGTAATTTTCCAATTGCATTCTCCCGAAAACTCTCTCGCTAACTTAGCATATTCAACATCAATCACAATACATTTCTTACTCACCCAACATGCACAACCCCATTTTTTCAACATTTCAAAGAAATTTGTCTTCTTCCTATTCCCATCTTCAACCCTTAGCTACCACTCCCGCAAGAATTCAATAAAACATGCAATCATCGAAGCTTATATACTCACAACGATATTATGAACATCATTCAATCATAACTCAAGTGAATTCAAGCTCATTTCTCACTTAGGTCAAGGTTTAATCATCAAACATGTTCAAGAATCGAAAATTTGAGCAAAAATAAGGAAAAATTCAAGAACATACCTTTACTTTGATGAAATTGAATAAAACTTGAAGAAAATTGATCCCTAGGTCCGTGTCACGTTGGGGAGGAGGGGATTTTGGGTGTGGGTCGGGAGGGAATGGGTAAGTGGGAAGAAAAATGAAGGATATTGGGGTTTAAAGTTATTTTTCCCGCTGGTTACCCGGTGACCAGGCACCTCGACGCGGCACTCTCAACGTGTCACGGAGGGCAATGCGAGCACTCCGTGACACGGAGCCATCGCGGCAGTATTCTAGATTTTTTAAAAACCGGTTGCTTCCTCAACGTGTCACGGAGGGACGCCGAGGCTCCTCTCGTGACACGGAGCTATCGCTGCCAAGCTCACTGTAATGTGCCACTTTATTTTCTCACCTCGCATTTTTTTCCTCTTGCGTTTTTTGTGGCCTTTACCTCCGCTCCACCTGAAAATCATCTCACCACAAGAAATTGGTTAGAATTCATGTTTCAACGTTAAAAATTTTTCTTTTTCTTTTTCTTGTTGTTCTATTTTTTTATGTTTTTTCTTTTTTTTCAACTAATTCTACTCCTCTATTACAACACATTCACGGGTTGCCTCCTGCCAACGCCTGATTTACCGTCGTGGCTCGGGCCGCCATTCATGCTCAATCACCCTTCTAGAGTGATGGACGTCTTCTCGAATAACGCCCCTCACCCCAATAATGCTTACATCTTTGCCCGTTCACCAAAAATGTGGCACTTCTATCTTCTTGCCACAACTCCACCGCCCCGTGTGGGGTCATTCTCACCACTTCAAACGGTCCTGACCATTTGGACCGTAATTTACCTGGAAAAAGCTTCAGTCTTGAATTAATAATAACACTTTCTGCTCAAAGATTCGATGCACCATATGCCTATCGTGCCACCTCTTCATTTTCTCCTTGTAGCATTTGGAACTTTCATAAGCATGCCATCGAAATTAATCAAGTTCGGAGTTGCATCAGCCTCTTCCCTGCTAGCTCCGGATCCATGTTCAACTTCTTCACGGCCTGCAAAAAACTCGATGTTCCAGCTCCATTGTGCAGATGACACGCCTTTCCATAGACCAATCTGTACTGAGAAGTCCCAATGGGTGTCTTGTGGCAGCTCTATAAGCCCACAACGATCAAGCCGAGTTTGCTTGACCAATCAATTCGTTGTGCATTCACTGTCTTCTGTAGAATCTGCTTTATCTCTTTGTTCGACACCTCCACTTGCCCACTAGTTTTGGGATGATACGTTGTTGCTACCTTGTGCCGCACCCCATACTTAGCTAGCAAATTCTTGAAACCGGCATTCACAAAATGAGCCCTCCATCACTGATAATGGCTCGAAGTGTCCCGAACCTTGTGAAAATATGCTTTTTCACAAATTTTGTTACCACCTTGTTGTCATTCCTGGGGCAAGCTGTTGCCTCGACCCACTTTGATACATCATCAACGGCTACAAAGATGTAATGATTACCAAAATGATGGTGGGAACGGGCCCATGAAATCTATTCCCCATACATCAAAGATCTCCACCTCTAATATCTGCTGCAGTGGCATCTCCTGCCTTCTACCAATTGTGCCTGTTCTTTGACACTATCACACATTTTTACGTATGCCATATAGTCTCTAAACAGTGTGCCAAAAGAAACCTCGACTGTAGGGCACCTATGAGCTGTCCGCGCCTCCGTGGTGCCTCCATACAATGATGAGTACAACCCTCAATACTTCTGCAATCTGGCTCTCTGGAATGCATCTTCTCATCACCTGATCCGGTCCCTGCTTAAACAGACACGACTCATCCCAAATGTAATACCTCTAATCATGTCTCAACTTTTCTTTGCCGAACCGTAGCTTCCTGGGTAGACTCACTCATCAACAAATCCACATTGTCTGCATACCAAGGATTTCAGCTTTCTATTACAAAAGCTGCTCATCTGGGAACTCTTCTTTGATGCTGTCACCTTCCTTCACATGCAACCGGCTTTTCAATCGCGATAGGTGATCTAGCACTTGATTCTCGCTCCCTTTCTCTGGCCCCCCGAATATCTAGGTCAAACTCTTGTAACAACAATATCCATCTCGATCACTGGCTTGTACTCCTTCTTGTTAAACATATACCGAATTGCTGCATGATCGGTATATACCACTACTTTAGAACCCACCAAGTAGGAACTGAATTTATCAAATGCATAATCAAGTGCTAGCATCTCCTTTTTTCAGACCGTATAATTGACTTGGGCTGCGTCAAGTGTTTTACTTTCATAATGAATGGAATGAAAAATTCTATTCCTCCGCTGCCCCAATACAGCTCCTACAGCCACATCACTTGCATCACACATTAATTAAAACGGTTGCTCCCAATTTGGAGAAATGAGAATAGGTGCTTCTACCTCAAATTCTTCTATTTTAACTCCTCGAATGCCTTCACACAATCTCATCAAACTCGAACTTCACCTTCTTTTTTAGCGCAAACCGCATATTGTCCAGAAATCAGAAAGCTCTGGGACAGAACCGTCAGAACCCCCGCATGTCCGAAAACTGCAAATCACCCTCATCACACCGGTGGTGTAGCTTTTCAATCACTTCGACCTTGCACGATCGACTTCCAACCCCTTGTGACACCTTATGGCAAGGACGACTTCCTGACTAAAAATGATATTCTCCCGCTTGAGTACAAGGTTGGAGTCTTCACATTGAGCTAGCACCCTGTCAAGATTCTGAAAACATGTAGCAAACGAATTAGAAAAAACAGAATAATCATCCATAAATACTCGACAAAATCTTCCACTCATATCGTGAAAGACGCTATCATGCATCTCTCGAATGTGGCGGGTGCATTGTATAAACCAAATGGCATCCTCCTGAAATCATATGTCCCATAAGGACATGGCATGCGTGGTCTTCCTGGTCCTCCGGTGGTTTGGCTATTTGGTTATAGCCAGAATATCCATCAAGGAAACACAATATTTTGACCTCGCCAACTCCGTCTAATATTCGACACAAATGTGGATAGATAATGATCTTTCCTCGTGGCCTTATTGAGTTTGCAGTCCATGCAAATTCACCAGCCTGTGACTCCGTGAGTGTGTAGGAATCAGCCTATTCTTCTCGCAGACCGCGGTCATCCCTCCTTTCTGGGACACACCGAACGAGACTCGACCCATATTCACTATCTCGAATGGGATAGAATTGCCACCTCGTATCTATCCACTTGATCACTTCTTCCTAACTACATCCTTCATCACCGGATTCAACCTCGCTGATGTTGTACAGTTGGCTTTGCTCCTTCTTTTCCATAAAAATCCTCCGTGTGTGAAAAAAGCCGGATTGATTCCCCTAATGTCTGACATTTTCCACCCCATTGCTTTCTTCCGCCTCTTGAGAACCACCAATGCATCCTTCACCTGTGCCTCTGTCTGTTCTGCGGAGATGATGATCGGCAAGGTGTCATCTTCCCCAAAAATACATACTTCAGATGTGGAGGCAATTTCTTCAACTCCACTTGCAGCTTCTTAATTGATGGTTTTGGAAATGGTTCAAAGGACCTCATCAATGGCTGAAAGTCTTGCTTCCGGGAAACCATTTTGGTTCATTCAACATCTGCACCATCTCATATGTAGCCCTGTCTTCGAAATGATCGGAGCTCATCAAAGCTCTCTCCAACGATCCCGAGAATCAACAATCTCGAAGAATTGCTTCATGATTTAGCACATTGATTGCTGATAGCTCCTCATAAATGGCCCAAGCCTTGCCCTATACACATCAAACACCTCCACTTTATCATGCGCTGCATGGTTAGCTACCCCGCAGCCACATCAATCAGCGCCGCCCGGTTGCCAAGAAAGGACGCCCCAAAAATAAATGGGACTTCGCATCCTGGCCAAAATCCAGATAATGTAATCCACCGGGAAAATGAGGGAGCCCACTTGCACTAGCACATCCCATACACAATACCACATCTGGTCTGGCCAAAGAACGGTCTGCTAGTTGCAAGATCACCTAGTTGGTCTAGCTGCCTCCAACCCCAACTTGAACACCCATGTCGGCATCAAGTTTATGCTCGCTCCCAAATCACATATTCTGCGAGCTCGGATACTTTGCCCGATTGTGATCTGAATGGTAAGCTCCTGTGGTCCTTGAGCTTTGTTGGCAACTCGTTTCGTATCTGGGAAGTGCATTCCTTCCTCGTAAGCGCCACCGTAGTATACCCACACCCGTTTTTGTTTGCTATGATGTCCTTTGGATATACTTTTCATATTTCGCCACTCCTGCAAACATCAACCAAAGGTAAATTAATGTACTTGTTTCAGCACCTCCATGAACTTAAACAAGCTTCTTCCTTGTGCTTTAATCTGAGGAACGGGTGGTGGTCTTTCTCGCCTCGCTGCCTTTTCCTTCCCCCTTTCATCATCATGTTCCCCATCTTTCTCCACGTTTCTAGATTTCCGAGGTATCTTCCTGCCCACCTCCTAAGTTGTAGTCCACTCCTTGTGGTCACCGTACTGACCCGCTTTGGGATTTGGGTTCGATCACTCTAAGTTCTCCTCTCGGGGCCCGGGTGTTTTAAGCTCCAGCTAGTTTTCCAAACTGGTACCCAACGCCTTTTGTAGCTAACTGCTGATTTTTCATTTCAGGTGCTAATTTCACATAATCAGCCTGCATTTGCGCTTGGTTAGCTATAATTGTTTTGAACATGTCCTCAATGTTGTTGGGTGGTGGAGAAGGTGCATTGTTTCCTCTGTATTGAGACCTAAAATTATGATTCCCTGATTTCTCTCTGCACACCCTAATTCAAACTCTACTCTTGATGGTTGTTACTACCAAGAGAAATTCGAAGATGACCTCCAATTTGAGTTGTAACCGTTGTCATACCGTTGATTATTATTCCCTCTCGGGACGTTCCCAACAAAGTTTACCGAATCGATTTGCACCACAACACTACCAGTGTTCATTACCCCACATACTTCACACCAAACCTGCTGAACTGCATTGACTGGGGCTTGTGCTTGATTTAAGCTCATATTGCTAAAGTGGGTGTTGAGTTGATCTTGCAACGCAGCTTCATCTGTGCAATGATAGCTGTAAAAGCATCCACCTCAAAGACTCCTCGCTGCTTCTTTCCTTGTTCCTCCTCGTGATGAGTCCGCATTCCATTGCGGATCTCCCTGTGAAATACGATTCAACAAGGTATAAAGCTCCTCATAGCCTTTTCCAATGCTTGTCCCCCAGTCGCTGAGTCTAGCAAATTTTTTGTATGTGGCTCCAAACCCTCAATGAAAGTATGCATCAACACATCATTAGACTGGGTGATGGTGGAGACAATCCCTTAACATTGAATTGAACCTCTCCCAGGCTTGGTACAGGTTCTCACAATCTCTTTGTTTAAAACTTAGAATCTTACATCTAAGTCTCGGCTGCCTCCCCGGATGGAAAGCAAATCAGACAAAACTTTCTTGCAAGATCATCCCATGTGGTGATGGGAGTTAGTGGTTCAGCTTTCAACCACTTTTTTTCCTCTCCAATAATGAAAATGGGAATAATGTAAGCCTCACATAGTCGGATGATACTCCAATGGGAATGGGGAGACACTTATCTCCAAAAAGTTTTGGAGATGTTGTTGTGGGATCTTCATGAGGGAGACCCGTGAATTGCCCGCCGGTGTGCAACAACCGGCACCATGTTCTTTTTAAGCTCAAACCTCCCTCCTGGCTCTGGTCTGCGAATAATCGATGTAACATTGTTTGCATGTGGGTTGCCACTTCGCGAACCGGCTCTGCTGCCACTCCTCGCACTAAAATTGCCTCACTGTGTGGTGGATTCTCGTTGTTGCTCCTTTTACTCCTCCATCTTAGCAACTCTGCTTCTTCTCTAGAGCTCTTCTTGACGATGAAATTGTCTCTCAGGCTCTATAAATGAATCCATCAACTCCTTATCTCTTGCCAGTAACTAGAAGAATTCAATATCTGCAAGAGAAAGTCTACGATCAAGCTTGTCAAGACCTTTATATAGAATTTGTAACTAACACTAAGAAAATAAATTTACCAATTGTCGGTCCTCAGCAACGGCGCAAAAAACTTGTTCGCGCTGTGGTGACTACACGCAAGTGCACGTGGTCGAACAAGTAGTATGGCTTAATTCGCCAAGTATCGATCCCACAGGGACCGAATCACGGCATTAATTAACTTAAGCGTCAGTGAACTATTTCTTTATGAATGCAGACAAACCAAATAAATGATGTTTTTAAGAGTTTAAGTTTACTAAGTAATGAGAATCTAAGTCAAGATTATGATTTGAGTTTGAACAATAGCAATGAACAACCTGGTGTTAAGACAAACATGCAGGGAAGTAATTTATCAATCATTTGCCAATCTTTTCTTCTGCTGTTAGTCAAGAATTTATTGCCTATGGATGGATCTTTCGACTCTATCCAATTTAAGAATCATGAGACCTTAATCTACATTGTGATAAAAAAGAATTTCATGCTCTAGCCATACATAACCGATTCCTTAATTGACTAATAAGACTTCTCGTATATATTTCTATTCTAATGTAAATCTTCTCTCAATTTTACAGCTAAGAAAAGATCATATCCTACCAATTCACATCTGTCCAATTTCTTTCCTTTTCAAAATCAAAATTTGATTTCTAGATATACATTAACATTGGCCAAACATTAATGCAGTAAAAACCAGAATTGATAGAACAACCATTGAAGAAAAGATGAAAACCGAAATGATCAACAATTACATTCCTCTACAAATATTCTAACCTCAGCAAGAAGTGAATTAGCCACTCAATTTTGAATTAAACATCTTCAAATAAGTAGAATTCATACAAATAATTGAGATTAAAGAGAAAGAGAAAGAGAAGAACCCTAGAATTTTCGTCCTATCAACCGCCCGTAACTCACGTTCTTGCTCAACCAAGTCAGAATGTTTAAAATAAAACCTAAGTTGTTATTTATACTTCTTGAGAAATTTTTCCAGCCAACAAGCAGCGTGGCACGGAGTGTACCGTGAGCACTCCCTCCGTGCCACGGGGTATCACGAACCTCATCGAAGTCGCGGCCTCGTGCAAATGCATCTCAACGTGGCACGACTTGCATCGCGGAGCTTGCCTCCGTGCCACTGTGCTATCGCGCACCTTCACTAAACTTGAGGCTCCCAGGTAATTGTACTCAAAGTAACACGGAGTGCATCGTGGAACACTGCCTCCGTGTCACGGACGAACGCGAACCTCCACTGGAATTGCCAAAATTAATTCATCCGAGGCAGAATGCCTGCGATGCAGGCGTGACACGGCTCCATCACAGAGCCCTTATTTTTGCTGCTTTCCTTAATAATTTCACTACTTGTTTCCAAGTCCATTCTCGCTCTTCACCAACATATATATTAGCTTCCAAAATTTCTTAACCCGCAAAACAACACTAATCATGTTGGTTAGTTTAAATTCACTTTTAACTACGTATCACATGAGAATGTACACATAACGATAGATAAACAAGTCGAAATGAAGAATTTGAGTATCACTTGGGCATGCAATTATGCCCAAGATCACCCGCTGGGTAGGGATCCGCCGGAGCCGGTGGGGCTTGGCCGATGCCCATCTCTTACCATTATTGTATATTTCCATGCCATTTCTTCTACCATTAAGTCGCCAAGGAGGCATGATTCAACAAAATCTAGAGCGGGATAGAGAGAGAGTTGAACTAAGAACTATATGGAATCATGAAACAAGTAAAAGCCTTAAACATTTCGTAAATACTTAATAAGTGTGGCACACTTCACACCCATGAAAAAGGCACCGCTTAATGCGGCTATGAAACATCCTAGGACACTTCAAACCTAATGCTCTGATACCAAGTTTATTATGACCCGAGAGCATGGACCCCATATCGAGGCACGGGACATAGAGCCACAAATGACTCCAAGCTAACCCATGACACATGCATAACGAATCCAAGAGCATAATTAAAGAGGAAATTAAAGCAAAACACTTATAAGCGAAAGTTTGACATATATCAATGACTATAAATGGGGTCAACTCTCGATAAAGCTGAAAGTCTATATAATGTCGAACAAGCCTCTAAACTGTTTGATGAGTTGATGGGATAAAAACCCTCAACTAGCTCGATAAAAGTCAAAAATTCAGCCAGCATAATCAAAACAACTAACCGAGTGTCCTCGGGAGATGAGGATTTGCCAACAACAAAGACTGATCTGGACTGAGATGGGAGCTAGACTAACGGCAAGACTAAGTCTGATCGATCGGACCTGTATCATGAAGTGATACAACATAGAGTATGTGGTTAGTACTGGAATGTACTAAATATGAGGGGCAAGGGACATTTAAAATACATAAAAGTTCATGAGAAACATGGTGTAATAAATCATAATTTAGACATGAGGGCTCAAGGTTTTCAAAACTGTTCATAAACTAGTCATAATCATAATTATAAGAGAAATCTTTGTAAATCATAATCTCTGAGCCAAAGTATCATAAACATGATCATGCATAAAACATAAGGAACAATGGGTGACTTTGTCATAACTGACACCATCATGATAGAGCTTACATGATGCCCCAACTATCTCGCTCAAATGGGCAGAGCCATCCCAAGCTTTCCAACGCAAGGAACAATATATGGTGTGATATCACTAGTAGGGAAACCGTAGGGTTAAACCTGAATATATATACCTTCATTGACATGTAGTTCGAGATCAGGGGTTTGCCTAAACATCGGGCCTACTCGGTGCTAGACACTACCTCAAAAACATGCACATGGCTCATAATAAATGTCGTGAAATCATACATGAAGTCTGGGCTAGTTAAATCATAATATTAAGGAACATGCTTGTATACGTGAACTAACCATGACATAAGGGACCGTGAGTTACTAATCATAATCCCGATAATCATTAAAATCATACATAATTTAGAAAGTCCTCTCATACTTAAAAAAATTATAAATCCATGAGTTCTTATATGAATTCATGCATCATAAATCATAAAACATAAATTAGACTTGAGAGAATTTCACCCAAAAGGACTGATAAAAACTCACAAAGAGGTTTTTAGCCCTAAAAGTTCATAATCATGTTTGTAACATAATAGACTATAATTTCATGAGAGCTTTTAGAGATTATAAAACCCTAAACATGGAAATCATAATTTTTTATTAATTCAGCTATACTCGTAAGAGAATCATGTAGAATTTTCATTGATCTGGGCAGAATTGCATGCCCAAGTGATACCAAATGCTTCATTTCGACTTGATTATCTATCGTTATGTGTATATTCTCATGTGACTTTAGTTAAATGTGAATTTATACTAATCAACACGATTAGTTTTGTTTTGCAGGTAAAACGTAATTTTGGGAAGCTAATATACATGTTATAAAGGCAGGGAATGGACTTGAAAACAAGGAGGGAAGGACAAGGGAGAGCAAAGAAAATATGGCCCGCGCAGAGCCTGTCACGCTTCCATCGCGGAGGCAATCTGTCTCGATGAATTAATTTGGTCAAAATCCAGTGGAGGCTCATGTTACGTCCGTGACACGTAGGCAATGCTCCGCGATGCACCCTGCGGTCACGCTGGAGTGCAATTATTCAAACCTCGTTCTGAAGAAGGTATAAAGGAGAAGCATCGTGGCATCGGAGGCAAGGCTCACGATGTGTCAGCACGTTGAGGTGCATTTGCTGGGGAGCCGACTTCCAGTGAGGGTCCGCGATACCCCGTGGCACGGAGGAGTGCTCCACGATACACTCGTGCCACGTTGCTTGTTATTCTCGGGAAAATTTCGGTGTATAAATAGCAATACCTAGGTTTTATTTTAAACATTCTGACTTGGTTGAGCAAGAACGTGGGTTACAGGCAGTTGAGAGGACGAAAATTCTAAGGTTCTTCTCTTTCTCTTTCTCTTTAATCTCAATTGTTTGTATGAAATCTACTTATTTGATGATGTTTAATCCACAAATGAGTGGCTAATTCACTTCTTGCCGAGGTTAAGAATAATTGTAGTGGAATGTAATTGTTGATCATTTCAGTTTTCATATTTTCTTCAATGGTTGTTCTATCAATTCTTTTTACTGCATTAATGTTTGGCCAATGTTAACGCATATCTAGAAATCCACTTTGATTTTGAAAAGGAAAGAAATTGGAAAGATGTGAATTGGTAGGATATGATCTTTTCTTAGCTGTAAAAATTGTGAAAAGATTTACATTCAGAATAGAAATATATCTGAAAGTCTTATTAGTTAATTAAGGAATCGGTTATGTATGGCTAGAGCATGAAATTCTTTGGCCGTTAAAAATGTAGATTAAGGTTCATGATTCTTAAATTGGATAGGAGTCGAAAGATCCAATCCATAAGCAATGGCTGTTTCTTCAATGGTTGTTCTATCAATTCTTTTTAATACATTAATGTTTGGCCAATGTTAATGTATATCTAGAAATCCAATTTTGATTTTGAAAAGAAAAGAAATTGGAAAGTTGTGAATTGGTAGGATATGATCTTTTCTTAGCTGTAAAAATTGAGAAAGATTTACACTGTAATAGAAATATATCCGAAAGTCTTATTAGTTAATTAAGGAATCGGTTATGTATGGCTAGAGCATGAAATCTTTTATCACAGAAAATGTAGATTAAGGTTCATGATTCTAAATTGGATAGAGTCGAAAGATCCAATCCATAGGCAATAATTCTTGACTACAAAATCGAAGAAAAGATTAGATGAATTGAATTCGATAAATTACTTCCCTCCGCATGTTTGTCTTAACCGCCTTGCCATTGCTATTGTTCAGACTCAAATTATAATCTTGACTCAGATTCTCATTACTTAGTAAACTTAAACTCTTAAAACATTATTTATTTGGTTGTCTCGTATTCAGAAAGACATAGTTCACCGACGCTTGCTAATTAGTACCGTAAAGTTCAAATTCTTGTGGGATCGATACTTGGCTTGAATTAGGCCACTTTACTAGCATTTGTTCGACCACGTGCACTTGTGTGTAGTCACCACAGTCCGAACAAGCTTGCACCGTTGCCGGGGACCGCAATTGGTAAATTTATTTTCTAGTGTTAGTTTACAAATTCTATATAAGTGTCGACAACTTGATCTAGCCTTTCTCTTGCAAATATTGGAATTCTTCAACACCGGCAAGAGATAAGGAGTTCAGATTCATTGTAAGAGCCGGAGAGACAATTTCATCGTCAAAGAAGGGAAGCTCTTGAGAAGAAGTTGCAGCTGCTACAGGTTGGCTCGAGAACAAATGTAATCCACCACTTGTTAGGGGCGCTTTAGTCCCCGAGGAAATGGCAAAGAAGGCCTAAGCCATGAAGTGGCAATCCCACATGCAAACAACATTGAGTATTCGCAGACCAGAGCCAGGAGGGGAGGTTTGAGCTTAAATGCAACATGGTGCAGTTGTTGCACACCAGCGGGCAATTCACGTGTCTCCCTCATGAAGATCCACAACAACATCTTCAAACCTTTTTGGAGATAAGTGACACTTACATCCGCCGAGTATCATCCGACTACGTGAGGCTTACATTACTCCCATTTTCATTATTGGGGAGAAGAAAGAGGTGGTTGAAAGCTGAACCAATTCAATCCCTATCACCACATGGGATGACATCTTTTAAGAAAGTTTTTGATACGATTGTTTCCCATCCGAGAAAACAACAAGACTTAGAAGTCAGATTCTAAGTTTTAAACAAAGAGAGGGTGAGAACCTGTATCAAGCTTTGGAAAGGTTCAAATCAATGCTAAAGGATTGTCCTCACCATCACCAGTCCAATGATGTGTTGGTGCATACTTTCATTGAAGGTTTGGAACCACATACAAATATTTAAGACTTTGGTGAGTCAGGTACGCATTAGAAAAGACTCCTATGAGGAGCTTTATACTTTGTTGAATCATATTTCATAGGGAAATCCAGAATGGAATGCGGACTCATCACGAGGAGGAACAAGGAAAGTGGCAAGAGTCTTTAAGGCTTTATTACTATCGCCGTTATCGTGATAGTTGCGTTGCAAAATCAACTCAACACCACTTCTGCCAGCATGAGCTTGGAATCACACAAGCCCAGTCAATGTAGTGTGCAGCAGGTATGGTGTGAAGTATGGGAGTAATGAACACTTAGCCGAGTGTTGTGGTGCAAATCCAGATTCGTGAACTTTGCTGGGAACATCCAAGAGGAATAATAATCAATAGTATGGCAATAGTTATAACTCAAATTTGGAGGAATCATCCGAAATTCTCTTAGTAGCAATAGCCATCAAGGCGTAGTTCGAATCAAAAAGGTGTGCAAAGAAATCAAGGGGGGCATCAGAATCTTCAGTCTCATCACAGAGGAAACAATGCACCTCCTCCACCACCCAACATTGAGGACATGTTCAAAAACAATGATAGCTAACCAAGCGCAAATGCAAAATGATTATGTGAAATTAGCACCTGACATGAAAAATCACAGCTAGCTACAAAGGCGTTGGAGTACCAGCTTGGACAACTAGCTGGAGCTCAAAACACTAGGCTCAGAGAGGACGCTACCGAGGACACCGACACAAATCCCAAGCAGGTCAATGCAACACTACAAGGAGAGATTGCGTTCTTTAAGGAGGCGGAACCAAACACCACCAGAATCGAGAGCAATGGAAAAAAAGATGGGGAACATGATGAGAGGGGGAAGGAGAAAGCAGCTGAAGCAGAAAGACCACCACCCCCGTTCCCTCAAAGATTAAAGAAGGCCAAGGAAGAAGCTGTTGACAAGTTCATGGAGTGAACAAACAGTACACACTTACTCTTGGTTGCTGTTTTGCAGTGAGTGCCGAAATATGCAAAGCTTATCAATATCGTAGCAACAAAAAAGCAGATTGACGGTATACGGTGGCGCTTACTGAGGAGTGCACTTCCGGATACAGAACAGGTTGCCGACAAACTCAAGGACCCCCGAGCTTTTGCTCATTCGTATCACAATCGAGCAAAGTATCTCGAGCTCATGGACTATGTGATTTGGGAGCAAGCATAAACTTGATGCCGACATTGGTGTTCAAGAAGTTGAGGCTGGGCAGTCCTAGACCAACTACTGTGATCTTGCTGCTAGCTGACCGTTCTTTGGCCAGACCAGATGGTATTGTGGAGGATGTGCTAGTGCAAGTGGGCTCCTCATCTTCCCGGTAGATTTTATTATCTTGATTTTGAGCCGGATGCGGAAGTCCCATTTATTTTGGGACATCCTTTCTTGGCAACCGGGCGAGCATTCATTGATGTAGCTGGTGGGCAGCTAACCATGTGAGCGCATGATAAAGTGGAGGCGTTTGATGTGTATAAGACTATGAAGCTTCTGGCCATTTATGAGGAGCTATCAACAATCAATGTGCTAAACCAGAAAGCAATTCTTCGGATTGTTGATTCTCAAGATCCAATGGAGAGAGATTTGATGAGCTTGACTATTTCGGAGATAGGGCTATGTATGAGATGGTGCAGATGTTGAACGAACCAAAATGGTTTCTCAGGAAGCAAGACCTTCAACCATTGATGAGGTCCTTGGAACCATTTCAAAAACCATCTATTGAGGAAGCACCAAAATTGGAGTTGAAGACATTTCCTCCACATTTGAAGTATGTATTTTTGGGGGAAGATGACACCTTGCATGTCATCATCTCCGCAGAACTGACAGAGGAACAGGTAAAGGATGCATTGGTGGTTCTCAAGAGGAGGAAGAAAGCAATGGGGTGGAAGATTTTAGACTTAGGGGAATCAATCCAGCTTTTTGCACACAGGATTTTATGGAAGAAGGAGCAAAGCAACTGTACAACATCAGTGGAGGTTGAATCAGATGATGAAGATGAAGTTAGGGAAGGAAGTGATCAAGTGGCTTATGTGTGTGGTCTATCCCATTTCAAATGAAGAATGGGTCATCTGGGTCAAAGGTGTCCCAAAGAAAGGGGGATGACCGTCACCAACGAGAAGAATGAGCTGATTCCCTACACGCACAGCTCAGGTTAAGGAATTTGCATGGACTACAGGAAGCTCATAATGAGGCCACGAGGGGAAAGATCATTATCCTATCCCATTTATTGATCGATATTGGACAAAGCTAAGGTGTCAAGAATATTATTATTGCTTCCATGATGGATATTCCGGCTATAACCAAATAGCCAAACCACCGGAGGACCAGGAGAAGACCACCTTTACATGTCCTTATGGGACATATAAGCCAGGAGGATGCCATTTGGCCTATGCAATCCACCCGCCATGCTCCCGTAGATGCATGATAGAGATCTTTCACGATATGGTGGAAGATTTCATCAAGGTATTTATGGATGATTTTTCTGTTTTCGGTAATTCGTTTGCTACATGTTTGCAGAATCTGGACAGGGTGCTAGCTCGATGTGGAACTCCAACCTTGTACTCAACTGGGAGAAATGTCATTTTTTAGTCAAGGAGGGTATCGCCCTTGGCCATAAGGTGTCATGCAAGGGGTTGGAAGTTGATCGCGTAAAGATCGGCGATTGAAAAGCTACCACCACCTGTGTTGCGAAGGGTGTTCGCAGTTTTCGAACATGCAGGGGTTCTACTGCACGGTTCATCAAGAACTTCTAAAATTTCTAGACCAATATGCTGGTTAAGTTAGAAAAAGAGGTGAAGTTCGAGTTTGATGAGGATTGTGTTAAAGCATTTGAGGAGTTGAAACGTCAAGCTGGTAGAAGCACCTATTCTCATTTCTCCAGATTGGGAGCAACCGTTTGAATTAATGTGTGATGCAAGCGATGTGGCCGTAGGAGCCGTATTAAGGGCCGGAGGAATAGAATTTTTCATTCCATTCACAGGCAAAACACTGACGCGCCCAAGTCAATTATACAGTCACGGAAAAGGAGATGCTAGCAATTGGTGTTTGCATTTGATAAATTCCAGGTCCTACTTGGTAGGTTCTAAAGTAGTGGTATACCGATCATGCAGCAATTCTAAGATCCGTTAACAAGAGAAGGATGCAAAGCCCAGCCGAGCCGTATGGATATTGTTGTTACAAGAGTTTGACCTAGAGATTCGGGACAGAAAGGGGAGCAAGAATCAAGTGGCAGATCACCTATCGCGATTGGAAAGCCGGCTTTAGTTAGCAGGACAACATCAAGGAAGAGTTCTCGGATGAGCATCTCTTGGCAATAAGGGAAGCCGAAATCCCTTGGTATGCAGACATTGTGAATTTTCTCGGGTAAGTGTGGAGTCTATCCACCCTGAGGCTACGTCTTCAGCAAAGAAAGAAGTTGAGACATGATTGTAGGTATTACTTTTGGGATGAGCCGTACTTGCTTAAGCAAGGTGGACCTGGATCAGGTGACCAGGAAGATGGCATTCCGTAGAGCCAGACATAAGTATTGAGGAGTTGTCACTCATCATTATATGGAGGGCACCACAGAGGCGAGCGGACAGCTCACAAGGTGCTACAGTCAGTGTGTCTTTTGGCCTACACCGTTTAGAGACTCTATGGCATATGTAAAAATGTGTGATAGATGTCAAAGAACTAGCACAATTGGTAGAAGGCAGGATATGCCACCGCAATGCATATTAGAAGTGGAGATCTTTGATGTATGGGGAATAGATTTCATGGCCCGTTCCCCCATCATTTGGTAATCGTTACATCTTGGTAGCCGTTGATTTTATATCCAAGTGGGTCGAGGCAACACTTGTCCTTTAAATGACAACAAGGTGGCAAAAATTTGTGAAAAAGCATATTTTCACCTGGGTTCGAGACACCCTAAGCCATTATCGCTGATGGAGGGGCTCATTTTGTAAAATGCAAAGTTTCAAGAATTCTGCTAGCTAAGTATGGGGTGCACCACAAAGTAGCAACAGCGTATCATCCCCAAACTAATGGGCAAGTGGAGGTGTCGAACAGAGAGATAAAGCAGATTCTACAGAAGACATTGAATGCACAACGAATTGATTGGTCAAGCAAACACGACGATATGTTTTGGGCTTATAGAACTGCGTACAAGACACCCATTGGGACTTCTCCGTAAAGATTGTCTATGGAAGGCATGTCATCCGCCCGTGTGGAGCTAGAACATAGAGCTTTTGGCCGGTGAGAAATTTGAACATGGATCCGGAAAGTTAGCAAGGGAAGAAGAGGTTGATGCAACTCAACAACTTGATGAGTTTGGATGGCATGCTTATGAAAGTGCCAAATGCTACAAGGAGAAAATGAAGAGGTAAGTACGATAGGCATAGCATGGTGCATCGGATATTTGAGCTGGGGTAGAAAGTGTTATTATTGGCCCTGCCAGCTTTTTTGGTAAATTGCGGTCCACAAATGGTCGTGGCCGTTGGAAGTGGTGAGAATGACCCACACGGGGCAGTGGAGCGGCAAGAAGATAGAAGTGCCACATTTTTGGTGAATGGGCAACGATGTAAGCATTATTGGGGTGAGGACGTTATTCGAGAGAAGACGCCCATCACTCTAGAGGATGAGTGATGAATGGCGCGAGCCGCGATGGATCAGTGCCGCACGGGAGGCAACCCGTGAATGTGTTGTGATAAAAGAGTAGAATTATTTTTTTAAAAAGATTTTTTTTTGCGTTGAAACCTATGAGCTCTAACCAATTTCTGTGGTGAAATGATTTTCGTGTGGAACGGAGGGCAAGAATACAAACGTAAAGGAAAAAATCAAGGCCGACAAGACAAGGGCAAGGTCGCATCCACACGGGCCCGCAGAAAAAGGGTGAGATTGGGAATAGCAAAGCTCCAGCAGCACCAGCGGTTCCACAAGGCCAACGTCGACAATACGGAACCAGATGGGTGACCGATGAGGGGAAGAAATGGTATGCCAAACATAAAGAAACCAAATACTTCCCCGGAGGAGCGTATAGGCACGAGAGCGCTGCAATGTGAATTCCTACGGACTGCACACATGATTGACACCGCTGGGCTTAACTTCATTTTCGAAGAGTCTAGAGTGCAATCTCCATCTTATCTGGGAGTTCATGCCAAACTGGAACCCAACCTACGCAGTCACACCGTCAAAATCAGCGTGGTCACTTTTGAGCCCCATCACTTGAATGCAAACCTCGGGGCGCGGGACTACAGATGCTCATGTCCTCCATCAGTTGAACATCACTCCACCCTATGCGGACATCAGACGCACCTTATATGGAGCCCGATCAACAGCCAGGTGGGGTAGGCACAAGGAGAGGGGCTACCATCATACATTGCCCTACTTCTCGATGAACCGGGAAGCCCCGATTTGGTTGAAGATTGTATGTTCATGCTCGATCCCTGGGTGCACATGACAGATGTCACCCGGGATAGGGTGTGCTTGGTGTATGCCCTGATGAAGGGGCTTGAAATAAATGTGGGGAGTGATCATTTCCGCTATGTGAGGGAGAGCCCGACTGCATCAGGGGCATAGATACGGGTTTGGTGGTCCGCTTACCACATTCCCGAGGGGCCATGATATTGAGGAGGAGGCCCCGGATTACATCCCACAGACAGGTGTGCCTGGATGTCACTAAAACCAAGGCACTCGACACTACTTTGCGGCTGATGTTTTTCACACTAGCCGAGCGACATGCCTGGATGACCAGTATATGACCCACATGTACGGGATGCTAATGTTGTAGCTACACATCGGGCGAGAGGCCGGCAACGCGAGGATGAGTTGGCGGTAGGTCGAGTTGGATTACCCATTCGGCGAGCATGCCCGGGCTCTATGCAGAGAGGGCACGCATTTGTGGAGCTTAGGATGATGATGTCCCTACCGATGAGGAGACACGTCGGGGGCTCAAATGTTGAGTCAGACGAGGACGAAGGGATGATTCGACATGGGAGATGAAGCAATGGCACCCGATGGAAGAAGCTGAATACTTTGATTGATCAGGGAGTTTCACCACCCAACTTTTTGTGATATTTGAAATTATGTGAACACTGGGGACAGTGTCGGTTTAAGTGTGGGTGGAAGCAAGTTAGTGCCGCTTGTTTTTTTTATGTTTTTTTTTTGTGCTTAGCAAATGTGACCTTGTGACTCTGTGTTGTGTGTTTTGTAATTAATTTGGTGTTTTAATGAATGTTGAGCTACTGTGTGTTGTGTGAGATAATTGTTGGTTGTGTTGTGTTAAATAATTTTTCAAATTAATATTTTTATCTTTTCACAAAATTTTTTTTTTTGTTGAATTTTTATGTTGGGTTTCTGCCTTATTTTCGTGCTTTTACCGGTAATAGTCCCATTGAACTAAAGTCGTAGATAGTGACCGTTCCCTATGATGGATGGATGACGGCCGTCTTAAGGGAAATGTAGTCGATAGGAGTAGTTTTCTTTCTTTCTTTTCTTTCTTTTATGTGTTTCCCAAACGTGTCGCTACTTCATGGTTCGGAATTCTTATTACGTGTTGTACATGATATAATGATGCAAGTGTGATTCGTAATGAGCATGCAAATGTGTTAAACATGTTGGAGATACCTAGGCCCTAGAGTGCGATTCGGTGTGACTGAGGCTTAATGGTGAATTCTTGTAATTAGCCGATTGAAGAGTCTCGTGAATATGTCTTGGAGTTAAGCATGTGCAATGAGTGTTAGGTGATGTTTTGATTATTCCATGCTATTTTGAAGTGTCTAGAACTTGCCTGGTGTGTGTACTAAACGAAATGAAGGATTTGGATTGTAGGAAAGGATGTAGGCATTTCAATAAACCGAAAGTTTTCCCGTATCATACCTACCTTGAATGTACATCCTAGTTAGCCCCATTGAGCCTTTAGCCTATTTTTTTCTTTCTTTGAAGAGGTAAAAACCGAGCTTAATCCCTTCTTTTCATTAGCCGTGAATTTGATCCAAAAATCTTAAGCGCTTAAGAAAAAAATTCCCACAGTGTAAAGGAGTGAGAATTGTGAAACGGAAGGAAAAGCGGAAGTTGTGAAAGTTGAAGAAAGGTCAAAGGTGCACTTGTTGAAATAAAAAATAAAGATGTATAACTAGTCTGCTAGTAAGTCGAGTGTGCTTAAAGAAATGGGAACAAAAACAAAGAAACAATTTCAAGAATGAGAGGATGGAGGAAGAAACAATGCCCGTAATGATGGTGGGATGTATTGAAATGCGCTTAAGGAAGCTAGTTATTGGTTAGCCCAAGATTTACTAGTTCCTTAGCTTACATTACAACCCATTAAGTCCTACGTGATCTTACATCACGCGTCCTTATATTAGTGGAGTAATACACTAAAGGCAAGCCTAAGGTTCATGACATGATGCATGGAATTTTGGGGAGAGAGAGAAATCGTATTCATATACCCCTACATGTAGTGCTTTGGAAATCATATGATGGCAAATGGGTTGATTCTCTTGTGTTGTGAGGGCACATGCTTGACGAGAGATTAAATTTCATGTCGGATGTTCGATCAGTTGATTTTGCATGAGCTTGCCGAGATCGAGATTCGATTCTTGAGTTTAGAGGTCTTAATGTGGTGTACTTCATTGTATTGATGAGACCATGCATGTTTTCTTGATGATTTGCTATATTAAATAATCGGTATAGCTGTAGCTTGAATTATCGAGCCAAGGTAGTTATGCGTGGGTACCAATTGCATGAGATGTGATAGTATTGTTCGAGGACGAACAAGGTCTTAAGTGTGGGTGCAGGTGATCTTGGGCAGAATTGCATGCCCAAGTGATAATTAAATGCTTCATTTCACTTGTTTATCTATCGTTATCTGTGCATTCTCATGCGATTCTTAGTTAAATGTGAAATTTGCTACCAACCAACATGATTATTGTTGTTTTGCAGGTAAAAGGAAATTTTGGAAGCTAATATACATGTTGGTGAAGAGCGGAATGGGACTTGGAAACAAGGAGTGGAAGTTGACAAAGGAGAGCAGCAAAATAAGGGCTCGCGACAGCCGTGTCACTTCCATCACTTGAGGTATTCTCGCCTGATGAATTAATTTGGTCAAAATCCAATGGAGGTTCACGTTACCTCCGTGACACGGAGGCAATGCTCCACGATGCACCCCGTGTCACGTTGAGTACAATTATCTGGAACCTCAAGTTCCGGTGAAGGTGCGCGAGCAGCACCGTGGCACTGGACGTAAGGCTCGGCGATGCCGTGCCATGTTGAGGTGCATTTGCTGGGGAGCCGGGACTTCCAGTGAGGGTCCGCGATACCCTCGTGGCACGGTGGAGGGAGTGCTCCACGATACACTTCGTGCCACATTGCTTGTTATTCTTAAAAAATTCTCAAGTGTATAAATAGCACTCTTAGGTTTTATTTAAACATTCTCGACTTGGTTGAGCAAGAACGTGGGTTATGTGCAGTTGAGAGACGAAAATTCTAGGGTTCTTCTCTTTCTCTTTCTTTAATCTCACCTGTTTGTATGAATTCTACTTATTTGATGATGTTTTAATCCACAAATGAGTGGCTAATTCTACTTTGCCGAGGTTAAGAATAATTGTAGTGGAATGTAACTGTTCATTTCGCCGTCTTTTCTTCAATGGTTGTTCTTATCAATTTTTTTACTGCATTAATGTTTGGCCAATGTTAATGTATATCTAGAAATCCAATTTTGATTTTGGAAAGGAAAGAAATTGGAAAGATGTGAATTGGTAGGATATGATCTTTTCTTAGCTGTAAAAATTGAGAAAAGATTTACATTCGGAATAGAAATATAATTGAAAGTCTTATTAGTCAATGAAGGAATTGGTTATGTATGGCTAGAGCATGGAAATTATCACAAAATGGTAGATTAAGGTTCATGATTCTTAAATTGGATAGAGTCGAAAGATCCAATCCATAGGAAATAATTCTTGACTATCAACCGAAGAAAAGATTAGCTGAATTGAATTGATAAATTACCAACTTATAAACCCCCAAATTTGAACAATTTCTTAAATTTGAAAATTTTAAATTATAATCTTTACTTAGATTATCATTACTTAGTAAACTTAAATCTTAAACATTATTTATTTTGTTGTCTGCATTCATAAAGACATAGTTCACCGACGCTAAGTTAATTAATACCGTAGTTCGGCCCATGTTGGATCGATACTTGACTTGAATTAAGCCACTCTTACTACTTGTTCGACCACGCACTAGCGTGTAGCCACCACAGTCCGAACATTCAGAACCCAACAAAATCCCTAGATTACGAAAATGGGACTTGGGGAATGGGTGATCATAAATTTTCTTGAAGAAGGGGCATAAGGGTGAAAGAATCCCTCATTAATAAGCCCACATACCTGGGTTCACTAAATTCTAGCTTTATCTTGAGACCCAAAGAGAAATTTGAGAAGATGAGACTGAAATTGATGAAGAACCCTTGTGATCTTAGAGGAATTTTGAATTCAAAGTAGAAATGAGAGCGTAATGATTTTAGCTAGGTTAAACCCTCTAAAACACCTATTAGGAATCCCAAAATGACATAGTATAGGGGTTAATAGCATAGGAGATTACAAAATAACCCCTAAGAATCAAGCAAAATTTCCACAACTGGCACCCCGACGGTATCTGTGATGGGCCGTCACACTCTCGACGGTCTGTGTCATTCGTGCCGCCACCCTTATCTAGAGTAGGGGTCTCGACTGGCCTAAGAAAAGGTGAGTGTGACGGGCCACCACTATGAAGACGGTTAATCAATCCAACCATCACCCACCAGAACATCAGAGGTTCTCCTCAACGACAAACGCAATGGTCTCGCCGCCTACCTGACGGTCATCATTCTCACCATCAATCTCGAAGATGCCCACAATGGTCCATGACCTCTTCGATGACCACTATTCTACCGCTAAAGCTATGACGCCATGGCAATCTGCCATCAACCGCCTATCAACCTTGCACCAGACCTGCAACTTCAGTTCTTTTTCCTTTAAGATTCCATTTCGAAGCTCAAGGTGTTACATCATGCCTTCTCAATATGTTCCCTATTCTCTAACAACTGTCACAAGATTTCGCAAATGTATATGCATCCCGAACAAGGTGGGGCCAATAAAATCCATATTTAAGGACCTTTTTTAGTGGTCCTATCCCCACTATGATGTCCTCCATAAGGTGAGGAATGACAACTTTTCAAAATTTACTACACTTTAGCTTCTGAGAACACATCTTCTGACCAACCGATATAGCCCTACTTTGTACAAATCTATCTCATCCCATATATAGAACCGCTATCATGAAGGAGTCTCCTTCTTGTATGGTGTTGCATCCGGTGGGTATACAACACTTACCAAAATAAAACAGTATGTCAGCACACCATGGCAGCTCAGGAATATCGAAGGAAAACATCTATTCATCATGGAATGTCTCAGCAATTTCTACTTTGCAATCAATATGCCTTTTGTCCTCCAATTGATAGAGATGATTTTGCTTGATTCTCTCAAGGGTCTTTCTCGGCCTAATCTCAATATCAACCCTAAGTAGCAGTATGCACCAACAAGCCTGGCTTAGCATCCTTCTTAGCAAACAAGTATCTTATTACAGCATGGTCAGTGTATACCACCACCCTTGTCCCTATTTTATAAGTTCGGAATTTATCAAAAGCATACACCATAGGCACCAACTCCTTTTCGCCTACGACGTAGTTTTTCTAAGCTGCATCTAGTGATTTACTTGCATAGTAAATGGGTTGAAATCTGCTCCTCTATTCTTCCCCAAAACAACTTCGACAGTAAAATTACCAGCATCATATATTACAATGAATGATAATAACCTATCTAGAGCAATGATAATGGGAGTTGTTATCAACTTCTTCCTTCAAAACCTTAAAGGCCCGTATTACCTTTTATCATTGAAGTCAAAATTAATATCTTTCTCTAAAAGCTTACACATTGGGGGTTGTCTATATTGGAGAAGTCCTAAATGAACCTCCTATAGAAGTCATGTCCCAAAAACTACGCACCTCTTTTTATAGACATGAGGGTGGCAACTTTCTCAATGGCTTCAATTTTATCCCGATCAACCTCGACTACCAGCTTTTGAGACCTAGACCTAGAACTATCTCTTTCACGTACCGTGAGACGACAATTTTCCCAATTTAGCACAAGATTACCCCCACATCGAGCTAGAATAAACATCCAAATGATTTAGACAATCATCAAAATCAATTCCATGTAATTGAAATATCATCCCATGAATACTTGAACAAATCCTACCATGTCTAAGAAAATAGCCATCATACATATATGGAATGTTCCTGTGCATTACACAGTCTAAACTGCATCTTTTGAAATGCAAATGTGATCAAGGCAAGTGAAAGTAGTCTTCTCCTAATCCTCATGTGATCATGATTCGATTGTACCCAAAATACCCATTCATAAAGCAATAGTAGTCATGCTCAACTAACCTGTCCAACATCTGATCTAGGAAAGGGGTAGTAGGAAATGGTCCTTCCTGGTGGCTATATGCTTGCGGTAGTTAATGCAAATCCTCCACTCTGTGGTCGTTTCCTTCGCGGTATCACTATCCTTCTCATTTTCGTACCACTGTCATTCTACCTTTTTTGGGACAATAATTAAATTGGGCTCACCCAGTGACAATCCAAAATAGGTAGATGACCTACATCCACACACTTTATTACTTCTTTCCTTACCAATTCCTTCATACTGGGTTCAATCTCCACTAGTAAAATTCTACACCGGGTCTAGAACCCCTTTCTAACAATATTTTTATGCAAAAAAGGAACTGCTATCCCTTTATGTCGGCTATGGTCCAGTCGATTGTTGTCACATGATTTGTAGCACCTTCAATAACCTGCCAACCTATTCATTAGACAACAAAGGGGGACATTATCATAGGCAAGTGTGTGTTATCACTCACGCAAATAAGCATATTTCAAATAAGTAGTTAAAGGTTTTAATTTAAGAACTACCACATTCTCAGTAGAAGGTTTCAACTTCTCCCAAGTCAAAGGTTTATCAAGTGTCTCCAAAGGAGCCCTTCTCCTAATATAAAATCTAGTAGCATCCAAGATTTCTCAACATTAGGCCTCCCCGAATCAAGTTTCACTGTTTTTCTCATATATCAAAGCTCTCCCCAGTGGGTCCTCCTTGATAAATACTACTTCAATGCTTTCTAGACATTTACAGGCTCTATTACCGTGATGGTTTTAAGTTCCTCATAGTGGGGTGGCAATCGTGTTGCCCTGAATACATTAAATACTTCTTCCTAACCATCTACATCACCATCAACATCTTCCCTAACTTCACTCTTATAATTGTATCTACTATAGCCAAGGTTCCTCACTCCAAAATAATGGGCACTGCTTCATCAACATCATAGTTAAGGATAATAAAATCCACCAGCAAGATGAATGGTCCCACTTTAATAAGCACATCTTCAATAATATCATCAAGATAAGTGATTGACCTATCGCCCAACCTAAAGTGTCACCATAGTGGGATGTGGTTCTCCTAACCCTAACATTTTGAATAGCGATGCAAGCATAAGATTATTGCTTGCACCCAAATCACATAATGTTGAGCTAACCTCTTTGTTTCCAATGATAATTGGAATAGTGAAACTCTCGGGGTCCTTCAACTTTGATGGAATCTTTGCTTCGAACCGCACTCCACTATAAGAGCCACAGTGTCAAACTCTGTGAGCCTTCTTTTATAAGCCACGATATCCTTAAGTTATTTGGCATAATTTGCAACCTCCTATAAGAACTCTACCAATGGTAGATTTACACGCACCGCTTCAAGACGTCTAGAAATTTCTTGCATGTTATGTCCTCTTTCTTCTAAATCTCTCGTGGAAATGGGGGCAGGGCCTGACTTCTACTACGTTTGGCTATGAATGAATCGACTCAACAACCTCATACTTTGACTCTTGCAACTTGTTCGACTCGCCCTTATTTTCTCCGGGTATCACTTCACCTAATTCCTTTTCACTACGCAAAGAAATTGCGCTCATATTCTCCTTGTGGTTTTTCTCTCAGACATTTGGAGGTGTCCTCACGGTCTAGTTGTTCGCCGAATTGCCAACTGGCCAAATTGTATCTCCAACTCATGAATTGACTTATGCATCTTATTAACAATTTGGGTTCATAACCCATCCACGCTTTTCCACGGCCTTCTAATGAATTATTACATTGCTGCCCTACTTCTCTCGAAAGTTAATTGGGGGTATTTGAAAGTTCCGATTTCCTCTCAATGGGGGATTAGCTGCATTCTGACCCTCTTGATTATAATTATTCCCTTGAAATCCTCAACCATGACCTTGTATCCCCACATAATAGATAGATTTTGGGTTAGCGAACGACTTGAATAAACATGATTTTCTCCACATGCCTCGTAAAATTGAAGTGGAGTCTCGAACTTGCCGAACTTGATTTACCATTGATGTGGTCACTAACTTGCAGATCACATTCACCAACTGATTAATATCGGACCGAATCACAGCCACACCATCAACTTCAAGTTTCCCTGGAACCTTGCTGTTGCGAAACCTCTACCTCGATTCCCCTGATAATCTTGACTCCCAACCGACATGAGATTTAACAAAGCTTCTATCTCATCATAGCATTTGGAAAGTATACGTCCCTGTTTAGTAGCATCAAGTAGAATCTTAGACTCGACTTCAGTCCCTCTATAAATTATGCCCAATGATCTCTTTTGACTGCATATGATATGGGAAATCTCACATATATCCTAATGTATTCCTAAGCTTGGAGCCAAGGGTCTCACCATCTTTCTGAATAAACCCTGAGATCTTTCTTCTCAACTCCTTTATTCTCCTCGAAGAGAAAAACCTATTTATGAACTTACCGGAAAGAGCTTCCAAGTGGTGATGTGACCCTACAAGCTCATTTACTAATTCTTTGCCTCTCCAATCAATGAACATGGAATAAGGTGAGCTTAACATACTCATCAGAAACTTTTGGTAATGAAAATTCTCACTCAGTTCCACAAATGTAATCAAATAGATATGGGGGTCCCTGCGGCTTGCCCCTAATACGATAAGTGTTTTGAACCAACCGCACGGTTCCCTCCTTCAATTCAAAGTTTCCAGTGATGGTCGGCTTGATGATATATTTATAAGCGTCCTCCATGTTCGGCCTAGCAAAGCTTAACACTGGAATCATTTCTTGGTTGTGGGCAGGTTCTTGCTTATTGTTCTTTGCCATTACCGCCAACCAATAAAACGCTCTTTTTCTATTTCAGATCAAAGTGAGACAAGGGTTTTCCTTGACTTCGAGTAGCTGGCATAAACATAACAAATAACACCTGAAATATGCAACAATCAAAACCAACGTAAAATACTGAATAGTGGAATACAAAAATTCAACCAAATATAATTAATCAATATTCAAGACCTTATAACGACGCTAAAACTTGATGTCGCCAAGCGCACACAAGTGTATGTGGTCATCAAATAATATAGGACAGTAAAGTGCAGATATCGTAGACACAAAGACTTGTCATATTGATTATTTAGTTTGAATCCTTATTTCACTATTTAAGGAAAAATAGAATTAAAGTTTTGAAAGACTTTGAGAGTACTTATACTAAAAACTTGAAATATTAAAGCTTAAAAAAAGAAATTCATTTGCAAGAGAGTTGTAATTCAAATGATGGCACAATCACTTTCAGGTTGACTTTAGGATTCAAATACACTAGAATAAATCTTCCAAAGACTGTTAGTCAAGTTACTCTAACTCATTTCTCAACTTATTCTCCCGAATAGTCAAGAACTATCTCACGAGCCCTAACACCTATATTCATATGATTGCAGGAGAAACGTGAGATGACTATTGAAGAGACTTGATTCAACTAAGTAGGGTTTTTATGTTATATCCCTAGTCCACAACAATGAAATCAATTCCACAAAATCTTGAAAGGAACTAAAAACTACTCTACGCTTTTAACCCTCATTCATTCCCTATTTCGAGTTCAACCAATGAGCCAATAGATTATATTCTAAAGGTGATCAAACTAACAAATAAATATTAAATCAAGTAAGCATAAACAATCTTATAAAGAATATTTAAATGTCTATCATAAATGAACTTTCAAACTACAACCATCAACTTTATGGCCAAAACCCTAGATTAAGGTGTTTAGCCACTCATGTTTAAGAGTAAACCCATAAAGATCATCATTCGAAAAACAAAAAGTAAATAGTAATGAATACAAACCTAAGAAGAAAATGGAAACTTCTTTTCTTTATTCTTCCTCCACAAAATATCATATATCTGCTAACAAATGCACTAGCGATGTATTTATAAGCTTGGTAACAAATTCCCTTTTTCCTCGAAAAATCTTAGCTTTTTGGGACATAGAAAAATAACTCCCAGACAGAGTATGAGCGCCACTTCACCCATCTCTCCATACTTGGCTTGGAATTCTCTTCTACAGTTTAATCCTGGTGTGCCACTTAGCCATCTCACCAAGGTGTTAATCAAAATTCTGAATGCGTGTTGGCGCGCCACTTCTCTCAATGCAACAGATCGGCAGGAAAATTTTCCCAAGTTTTATTCCTCTCTCGGCGTGCCACCTCCCACTCCGCTAAGGTGTTGATCAAATATTCTTTTTGGAAGTTTAGTGTCTGGTAAGCCACTTCAGCCATAGCACCAACCTGACCATACTCCTTCCGAAATTTAGTGGTCAAGGCTACTTCTCCCAGCTCATCGCACCAAGTTTTCTCAAATTTTTTTCACACTCGCACCTTTTTTGAGTATTTTTCCATGTGTTACCCGCAAAAATCAACTAGACACGTCTATTAGCTCTTTCCCACAAACACTTCCATGAAACTTACATTTTATAATGATAATTCTTCGTAATACATGAAAGATGGGTAAATAGACAAGCAAGTGTAAGAATACGCCCAACTTCAAACACCCCAAAAGTCCCTATCAAAGAACTAGTAGAGATTGATACTAGACCACAGAACCAATCAAGGGATGGTCGTTATATGGTCCAATGGGTCATTAGATGACCCATCTTAAGAAGGTCCTGAAATTGGTGAAATTTTCCTCTAGTCTTACGAGTGTCAAGACGACTCATTAGTCCTTTAACGAGCCGTCTGATAAGCCATGGATGAGTTTTCAGAAGTTAAGGCGTGTGACCTGTTGTGACCACGAGAGAACTAACTGACATAGGTTCAAGTAACGACTCTCGTTTAATAAGCCGTGGGATGAATGATCAGAAAATGGAAATATTATGGGTTAACAATGGATGGTCACCACGAAATGCGGCACAACCAACAACTTGTGGTGTGGCTCGTTGTCTCAAGTAGCAATTCTTGAAATACAATTTCCTGCGTACCTCGTAACTTCCTGCTTTTTAACTCCTAAATGAAGTCATTTTGGAGTTTTTTTAAGGGGTAGTATTGGTGGGCTTTACTTAGTCCAAACCCTATTCTCTTCAAACACCATAAGTTAGAATCATCTCTCAAGGAAAAGTTAGGTTCTTTATCTTCTTCTTCTAATTCTCTTGGCCCCAAATCAAGTCAAGGAACTTTTCAAACTAGGTATGTAGGGTCATAAATGGTGGATTTCTTCCACCCTCAAATGCCCACTCAACTCAATTTCCTAAACTCAAGTCTCCAACTATGATTTTATTGAAATTCTAGTGTTAGACCCAATTTTGATGAGAATTGCTTCATCTTCCTTTTCTTCTGGCATTTTAGAAAATGAAGGTCTCGAAAAGGACCTATGAATTCAATTTTCTTATAATTTAATCCATGATTGATGATTATAATTGCATGATTTCTATTAAAAGCTCTTAAGAATTTGTATTTTCAAGTTATGATGAATTACTCAATTATGCATGAATTTCATGAATCTCAAGCTTAAGTATTATGGCCAGTCAGTGACATTATTTTCATGGCTAGTTCACATATGTTATGCCATTTATAAATACCATGATTTCTAATGAGCCCATGCAAAATCAAGTATGTTTCATGATTATGATATGAGCACCATGTATATTTTGAGTGTAGTATTTAACACTGACCAGATAAGGGTTCTAGACAACCCAAGTCCAATAACTACGTACCACCGTAGGATGAGAGGTCCTTGCCGGTTGAGAGTGTCTCCCTTGCCCCTAGCCTAAGGAGTCCTCACTAGTTGAGAGTGTCTTTCTTACGGTACTGGGCTTATGAGTGATATTACGTATTCATGGTTCATACCTTTGGTAAGGTGTTGACATACCTCCCAGCTAGGTTTACAAGTTGGGTTCCATGTATTCTTACTTAGTGTATATCAGTTATAAGAATCTCTCACTATTCCATGATTTTCTCCACATGTTCAGGTTTATTCCTTATGATATTATGACTTATGATATGTTGGCTCAGTATACACTTTATGAGATTTTACTTATGATTTCAATCATGTCCAGCTTTATGATTTGGTTATTGAAAAGCTTGAGCCATTATAGTCAGTTTATGATTAGAAACTCGGGTTTTAGCTTATCTTTATCTTATACTCATGATTTTAGAATATCGTTTTATTATCATGTTTTATTTATCCTACATACGTAGTATATTACAAGTACTGATCGCCTACTTTTATGCTATATTATTTTATAATATAGGATCAGTTGATCAGTCGTAGCCCCGTCATTACATTCACTCCTGCTCCAGTTCAGTTCAGTCTTAGCTTTGGGTGAGTCCTCATCATTGAGGACATTAGATAGCCTTATTCAGAATTAGCCGAGCTAGTTGAGGGCTTGTCCCAATAGCTCATCTTATGACTAGGGGATTTTCAGACAGTGATGTTAGATATTCAGCTATGTTGACTTGTAGTTCCGTTATGTTTTATGATTCTATAATTTAGCTTATTCTTTATAATATGTTTGATTTTCCGATTAGTTTATGCTCTAAATTATGTCATACATGTGCCATGAGTTCGCTAGGAGTCATTTGTGATTCTAGGTCCCGTGTCGCGCCCTGGGTCTATCTTGGGTCGTGACAAGTTCGAGTAGTTCTTAGATCTAGATTGTAACTTTGATGATTTCAACTTCATCAATTCAAGATTTTATCTTTAGTTTGCAATTTCTTTAGTAAGAATATTTAATTACTTGCTTTCTATTCTTCTTCTTGCTATAGGTAACCAAATTCAGATCTAGGGTTGTAAACCTAATGATCCCAATTTGGTAAAATTGATTGTGGACTTAAAAACATTTTATTGTTTTTTGCTTTGTAGTGTGTGATCGATGATGAAATTCGCTCAATCCTTTCCAATTACTCTTGTGATGCTTGAAAGATTAAATTTAGGTACGGTTAGCATCAATCAACAATAACTCAAGGCTATAGCCCTTGTTTAATCGATTCTCCTAGATATAGGTTGAATTTCAATTGGCAAAAACCAATTGGGTAGAAGGGAGTTCTCTTTCATTTGAAAAAGTTGAAGTAGATTGACACTAATGGTGCCATTAAAAGACACCCATTGGTTGCTTAAGTAATTTCTTGCATGTTCATCGATACCCCACTTTCAATTTACCCACATTGGGTGATTTAGAGGGATCAACCAATAATTGGGGTCACTTTCCTAGTACTTGTCGTTCATTGATTTTAACTTAAATAAATTAGCATTCCTTAGTTATAGATAAATTTACCTAACCATAATCCGAATAATCTCTTAACTTTCAAAACTAAGTTCAGCAGGACTAAATAGTCCGGTCTTACCGTAGTCTCTGTGGATTTGACTCCGACTCTCATTTGGGTACTATATTTGATCCGACCGTTTACACTTCCAAAAATTAGAGTGGATTTGAGAGGTGATCAAATATTATGGCATCGTTTCTAGGGACTATGGTATAAGCCCTATCTAGCACTATTGATTCAGTTTGATTTATTAGACCTATTCATTTACTTTTTTTGGTTTTGTTGTTTGATACATGATCATGGTTGTTCCGCGAAGAGAGTTGAAAAATGTGTTTATGGACATCAATGACGCAATTGACTACGCAAGTGCTATTGTTCCACCTGGAGTGAATGCTTCTTCTTTTAAAATAAACAGTAGCATATAAACAATGTTCAAAGCAGAGGGATAGTTCTATAACTCTGCCAACATAGACTCTTACCAACATTTGAAGAATTTCTTGGAGGTGTGCAACCTCTACAAGCAGAATAATATTTCTGATGATGTCATTCGGCTTAGGGTATTCAAATACTCATTGTCCAGGGAAGCTAGAGAATGGTTGCATAGGTTGCATCCAAATTCAAGCCATAGATGTCTTCCTAAAAAAGTGGTTCCCTCCTAGCAAGAACACAGAGCAGCAGGATAAAATCTTCTATTTATGACAGCTCCCTAGGGAGCAGTTGTTTGAAGCATGGGAGAGGTTTAAGCAATATATACTTCAAGCACCCAATCACGGGTTCCCTGAGCTTATTTTGCTTGAGAAGTTCTATACAAGTTTAGACCCGTTGACGCCGTCTGTTGCAAACAGTGCCACTAGGGATTGCTTCCTGGACAAGACCTTTAATTGGATTGCCATTATTTTGGATCAAATTGTAAAGCACAACAATGCATGGCATGGAGGATACCAAAGTGGAGGGCTAGATTTGGTACTTCTTCTTATCTTACTTGTGAAGGAGAATCGGGATCATGACCAAATGATGGCAGCCATGGCCACCAATATAGCCCTACTTACCAAAAAAATGACCGAGGCTGAGGTCAAAAAGGTGAATATTGTTGAAGAAGCCATTAGTGGCTCTCAATATGGGAATGGACTCCTCCTCCTCCATATCAATATCAATTGTACCAAGAGTCGCATCCTATGCAAGTGGAAGATACCATTTATGTTGGCAGCAGATCTAGAGGCTATAGACCACACTACCCGCAACAACATCAAGACCATTCTTACCTCCTCATATCAAGGACAATGGCAACCTCAACTGTAAGGTCAAGGTCAATACTACCTGAGGAATAATTACGGTGACCCAAGGCAAGATTGGCACAATAATGGAAACTACCAGAAAAGAAGCTCCAATTCCTATTTTCCGCCAAGGGGTCCCTCCTCTAGTTCTCAAAACTGGAGGGAAGGTCCTCCTCAAGAACAAGGAGGCTCAAAGCTTGAGGGGATGTTAGAAAAGGTTCTTGCAAATCAGGAACAATTGGATGCATACTTAAAGAACCTCACGGAGATTGTGGGTTCTCATATTGCATCCATTCAGAAGAGTATGGGACATTTCACAAGATCAAAGCCCCAAGAAAAAGAGAGACATTCCGAGTGATGCAATGGCTAATCCTAAGGGACATGTGGATCCTTCCAATGCTTAGTGTATGTCCATTGTCACAAGGAGTGACAAAATTTTGCAACCTTTGGGTGGTGAGGCTATGGATGGTGTGGTTGATGAAGAGGCTGAAATTGTGAATGTGGGTGTTGATCGAAATAGAAGGTTGAGTAAACCACATACTGGTGAGAGTGTTGATAAGGGAGTAAAGTAGCCACTAAGGAGATTGTTAAAGATGGGTCAGTTGCTTCAAAAAGGAAGGGAAAGGCTAAGGGAGGCGTGGATGACATTGATAGATACTTTCCTCCGCCTGCTTCCTTTTTTACACAAAGAATAGCCCAACAAGCTCTTGACACAAAGATTGAAAAGCAAGTTGAGCGACTAAAGGAAGCTACACTTCGAATGCTATTTATTCATGCTATCAAAGAGATGCCGAGTTTTTCTAAGTACCTGAAGACGTTGACTAGGAAGTTTTCATGTGATAAAGAAGAGTTGATCCCAGTGACACACCATGTGAGTGTCATCATTGCCAGCACTAGTGTTGTAAAGAAAGGAGATCCGGGTGAATATACCGTTTCTTGCATAATCGGGAGATATGACTTCTTACATGCCTTGTGTGACAATAGGGATAGTATAAATTTGATTCCCCTATCCATATACAAGAAATCCGGATTGTCTATGCTTAAATCCACCTCTATCTGACTCCAAATAGCTGACAAGTCTATCTACATGCAGGTAGGGGTGGTGGAACATGTGTTGGTGAAAGTCGGAAAGTTTGTTCTTCCAGCTGACTTTGTGGTACTAGATTGCAATCTGGACTGAGACATCTCCATCATTCTAAGAAGACCTTTTCTGGAAACCAGGAGGACACTTATGGACTCAGAAAGCATGAGATTATGTTCTGAGTCAAGAATGAACGTATAACCTTCAAAGCCGTGAGGGGCCACTTATTGTCCATAGGAGTTGGGGATATTTGTGTGGCTAGTGTGGTGAAGAAATAAGTAGAAGAAGATGAGCCTATATTCGAAGCATAACCCAAGAGAAAGAAGGCAAAATCTAAATAGGTGAAGCAGTACCTCTATGGCTCAAAAGACAGATAATGGATGAGTAAGTCCCACCCTAAGGAAAACTCACCATGTGCTTGACTCAAGTATATTATTATGACATGACTTTATATGAGACGCTTCTTGGGATATAACCCAAGGGATGCTACACTGTGTGTAGTATCCACGTTTTGCTGTGACATTAAATCAAGCTCTTCTTGGGAGGCAACCTAAGTATTTTTAGACTAATGGTGTTGATGTATACAAGTGAACTTAATGGAATGGAGGAAATTGATTCAAGCAGAAAAGGGAAAAAGTGGCACTCAAGAGACAGGAGGAAAGACGAACCACCTTTTCAAAGGGCAAACCACTATTCCCACCGTCAATTGGAAAGAAAGTCTGGGTAAGTAGAGCCAAGATATGGTCCATCCATTGGACCATCTTTTATTTTTAAAACTCGAGCAAGTGGGACCACTTTGAGATAAAATTAGCTCTAATCTATAGCAATAGGCCGGTTGTCCATTAAAAAGCTACTCGTGGGTTAAACCGACCCGACATATGCAGGTTCTTGATGTTTAAAGGATTTTCACAAGCAACTCTTGTCTGATATTTCTCCTATGTCTCTCCTCTTGCTCTCTCTCCCATATTTCTCTTTCACAAACAAAAGCCTCCATTTTTGCCATTTGCTTCAAGCTTCATTGCATACACCTATTGCACTCTCTCACTCACGTACACACTTGCCACACAATCTAGCAAAGTTAGGGTTTTGTGGCCAAATTTTTGCACCTATTCTCCTGTGAGCACACGAGCACAAGTGCATCATCTAGGTATCTCATTGTTGCTCAACATTTACTTAAGCAATTATCTGTGATGTTTGTTATCTGTCTGACCTGGGGAAATATTAAAACCTATGCTTGGATTGAATTTGGGCAGAACTAAGGTTTAATTTTATAGAAATTGGATGGGTCTTGAATAGGTAATTATTTGAGCATAATTGTGTTGATATCTGCTAAAAGGTTGTAAAAACGGTAAAGCTTTGTCCTATCACGAGCCGAGCATAGACTCCAGACGTAACACGGGACCTAGAACCATGAATAACTCCAACATATACCTTGGCACATGCATAACATAAGAATAAGCATACAAGAAGAGAAAAAAAATATAATATAAGGCAGAAGCAGAAGTTGAAGATATCATAAAGCGTCAAAACTGAGATGACAAGCCAACAACAGAATATCTATACTTGATAGTCTAAAAAGCTACTAATCATAAGATGAGCTGCAGGGAAAAAAACCCCAACTAGCTCTACTAAGTGTGAAACTGAAAAGACATGAATCAAAACTAATGTCCTCAGATGATGGGACTCACCAAAACTGAGTTGAGTCTGGAGCAAGATTGAATCTAGCGGCGGGGCTAAGATTAATCATCTGAACCTATATCATGAGATGATATAGTACAAAAATATTCAATCAGTACTTTCAATGTACTAAGTATGAAGGACAAGTAAATCATGATAGTAAGAAAAACATGCTAAAAAGATCATGACTGTGTTAGTCATAAAGCATAAGTTGTTCATCATAATCTGAAGAATAATGACCTAAGATTTTAAAAGCAAAATCATAAGGCTCATTATGTTTGAAAACATAAATAAAACTCATAATTTAATGAATGGGTCAAAATAAACTATAAACATGATTTCATAAGTCCTGAACATGAACAACATAAAACATGAGGAACAATGGGGGATTCTCATAACCGACATACTCTAAGTGGGCATCACGGAGTCTGACCTTAACCCTGGTTGGAAGGGTGTCCATACCTTGCCAATGGTAAGAACCATGAAGGTGTGATATCACTCATGAACCCAGTAGCGTAACAAATACACTCTCAACTAGAAGGGACTCCTTAGGCTCAGGGAAAGAGAGACACTCTGAATAGGAGACGACTCCTTATCCTACGGTGGCACTTAATTCTGAGACCTGGGTGTGCTAAATTCTGGCCTACTCGGTGTTAAATACTATTTCCAAAACCATACAAAGTTCTCATACCATAATCATGAAACATAGGTTTTACATGGACAAGTTTAAAACATGGTGAATACATAGATGCCTTGACATATGTGAACTAGCCATGAAAACAAGTGCTGAAAATTACAGCCATGATACATAACTTGAAATTCATGAAACTCATGCATAATTGGATGATTCGTCATAACATGAAAGTAGAGATTCATGATAGTTTTTCACAGAATTCGTGTAATTATAATCATAAAACACAATTAGAATCATAAGAGAATCAATTTCGTAAGAGATCATGGAGTTTTTCATCAAGTTGGATCAAACCCCAGAAATTCATCAAAAATTGGAGACTTGAATTCATAAAATTGAGTTTGAATTGGGCATGAGGGTGTAAGGAATACCCCATTCATGACCCTACATACCTAGGCTTCGAAGGATTCTTGCTTAGACTTGAGACCCAAGAGAGTTGAGAAGAAGAAGAACCCTAATTGCTTGAGAGCCTTGAGAGGATGAATCTTCAATCTGCGGTTTTGGGAGGGGAATGAGGGATTAGGTTTAGTTTAACCCTTAAATACTCCCCTTAGGAATCCCAAAATGACATGATTTAGAAGTTAAAAGCACAGGAAGTTACAAAAATAACCCTAGGAAATCGCACTTAAAATTTTGTCTACCGGTGACAACGACTCACACCACAAGTCCTTGGTTCTCACCATGACTCATGGTGACCATCCATCACAAGCTAGGCCAAATTTTATTTCTATGATCTTCACACAATGGCCCTATACAATGAGTCATCACTTCTTACCATAAGTCATCACATCCTCTCGTGGTTACTGGATTCATGTTGCACATTCTCTAAATTTCATCCTACGGATCCCTAGAATTACTCGTTACAGGGTCCAATTAGTCGTCCTATGACTTATTGCATTAGGACTCTTTTCTGCAGGCACAAGCAATGACTCATGAACCTAATTCATAACATCCTACCATGATCTATGGTGTGGACTCGTGGTCTGAGGGATGAAATTTCTGAGGCTTACTACGACTCCACCAACGACTTATCAAGTCATACCACGACTTATATGACAAGTCATTTTGAGGGATATTTTAGATTTTTTTCTATTGGTTTCAATTTCAAGTCTGTGGTCTGGTCTTAGGGACTTTTGAGGTGTTACATTATCTCCCTCTTGGGAACATTCATCCTCAAATGGAGACTAAATAAGCTGAAAAGATAGGGAAAGAGCTGCAATCCCAAAATTGAAAGTTATAGGATGAATATTAATGGAGTGAGTGACTCTTAATTGAGATACATATACTTAACTGAATTCATGAATCATATGCACATGCTAAAATATGTGAGTAACTGAGAGATATGGAATTGACATGAAACTAAATAGAATACTAAGGAGGAAACTAGTACCTCATGCTAGAACTGAGATGGAAGTGAAGAGGTGAGTGTACGAGGCTTCCCAAGTAGCTCCCTTTACAAGTTGATTACTCCAAAGGACTTTCACTTAAGCGTCCTCTTTGTTTCTCAACTTTCGAATTTGGCGATCAAGAATCTCAACCAGAATCTCTTCATAAGTGAGGTTATCCTTCACACAGGGACTGGACTATTTCAGCGAATATTCAAGTTCGAGTGTTAAATTAAATTTCACAAGTGTTGGTTTGAGACATGTTTGTTGTTTTAACTAAATCTAAGTGATGATCACAAAATAATCGGGAAACAATAATAAGAAGCATCTCGAGTTAAGGCCTGACAATCATGCAATGCTACAATTCACAATGGTTCAAGTATATGAAATTCAATTGCTGTCTCACAGAGTTAATATGCAGTTTTCATGGTCTTCCGAGCCTCTAAACACAACAAACTAGTCTCACACCTACATCGTTGAGCGGGGATGTGATGTCCTAATTCGTCAGCAATTTAACACTATGGATATGGTTAACAGGGTTTATACCCTTGATTATGGACTTTTGTACCTCTAATCATTTAACCTAAAATTAACTTCACAACTACGTCTGAGAGTGGTGATATGACAACCTAATCCTAAGTGTCTAGCTATCTTCATGTTTAATTAACAAGCAAGGAAAATTAGGTATAATTCCTATCCTAACCGTGAATCCTATCTTGAAGACAAGAACTTTCTCCCTGCATTCTTTCGTTCTAACCTAGGGTTACTCTTTTGATCTTTTGCCTAATCTTAACAAGTTTGTTTCAATGGTGATCAAGCATTAAAACAACAATTAATAAGGATGCAAGAAAAAACAACAAAGAAAACTTGAACCAACAATGAATTCATGCAATTATATTCATATCATGTGGCCTCAACCCTAGAAGAAGGGTTTTAGCCACTCATGTTCATACAAACACTCAAAAACATGTTTAAAGTGAAGTACTTACAAGAATGATTAAAAGAGAATGACAAACTTTGAACCCTAGGTGAAGTTCTTTGCTCCTCTCTGCTTTCTCGAAATGTTTACGTGATAATGATAATAAATAAGAAAATTGCAAAAATTGGCCGATCATGAACTCCCTTCGTGTCACGGACCTGGGGGCCTCAAAATGCCTCCGTGACATGGCCAAAACACTCACCTTTACTAGAATGGGGAGTCGGCAGTGCATGGGCGAGGGCCTTCAGCATGGCACAAGGCTTGTCGCGCCTCGCGTCTACCGTGGAATGGGCCTGGACGCAGAGATCACCTAGCGTGGCACGTTGCCATCACACAGGGAATCTGCCTAGCTGCATATTGTGTGCACAGCATGTGGCATGGCATGGCACTAGGCGTGGCACACGCATAGCGTGGCAAGGCACTGGGAGCGGCACACGCATAGCGTGGAACGGTGCTGGGCATGACACACGCATAGCATGGCACGGCGCTTGGCGTGGCACATGCATAGCGTGGCACGGCGCTGGCCATCCTCTCCCCTTGGCATGTCAAGTTCCATCATGTGCAATCACCTCCATGCTTCCCTCTTGTTCCTTGAGCATCATTTTTAGCCCCTCCTTAGCATATTACACCTACAAAACATGGGCTAATCACTTTGGTTAGTTCATGCACCCATATGTATAAATTTACATGAGAAAGTAATTAAATAAATTAACAAATATGACTAAAATAAGTTATAAAATAGCACTTGGTCATGTAAATATACCTAAGATCACTACCTAACACTTATAGTCTTGTTCGTCCTCGAACAACTCTATTACATCTCATGCACACGAAGGATTCACAAAAAACCAATTGAAGTAAGACGACTCAAGCTAAGGCTACAACGATTTAAAATAGAGCATGCAATATATAACTACTGAAATCACATACAACTAAGTTAAGACTTTTTAGCCTTAAGAATCGACTCTCAAACTCAGCAAACTCATGAAAATCAACCAATCAAGAAATCCGACATGAATTTTATCCTTCATCAAACATGTGCCCTTACAACAAGAGAGATACCTATTTTTCACTTGCAAGTTTCTAAATTACAACATGTATGGGTATATGATTATATGACTAAGAATTCAGCTCACTCTCATAAAGAATTCACATGCAACGTGTATTAACCCACAAGCTTGATTTTAGTGATTTACTTTACTAATTTAGGAATGTTTGAAAGTAAGATCAAGCAGGACTTATCGGGTTGTAATGTAAGCTAAGGGATCGGTAGGTACTATTCTGGCTAGTAATAGTGATTATCTTCCCCAAGCGCTTTTAATACATCACACTCTCATTACGTACATCTCTTCTCTTACTTCACCTTTATTCTTTCCATTCATCAATTTCCTCTTTTGTTTCCCCATTTCATTAAGCATACTAGCTTATTAGTAAGGAGTACTTAAGCACTTTTTCATTCTTTTGTTCTCGTACTCCCTACCCATACTTATGCATTTTCAAACAAGTGCACCTTTAGTCTTTTCTTCAACCCCTACAACCACTATTTTCCTTCTTTTTCATGAGTCTCACTCATTTACTCTTTTGCAGTTTTCACTTAAGCGCTTAGGAGTTTTTGATCAAATTCAAGCCTTATTGAAAGAAGGGGATTGGCTTTTATTGTGACTAGCAAAGAATAGGCTAAAGGCTTAATGGAGTTAACTAGGATTATGCATTAAGGTAGGCAAAGCGACAAATAAAAATAAGCTCATTCAAAAAAATGCCTCAATCAACTCCCACAATTAACATCCCTCATTTCATTTTGTATACACACCAGGAAAGTTCTAGACACTACAATAACATGGAATATAAAAAATCCTTACACTCAGTGCACATGCTCAATTCAAGACAGATTCAGTAGACTCTTAACTCAGCAAACCACAAGAATTCAAAATTAAGCTTTTAAGCATATAAAGTCACATTCAAGAGCCTAGGTGTCTCAAACAAATTTGTACAACTTCTTAACATGCTTCTCAATTAAAACCACTTTCATCTCCCAATTATGTACAACACATAACAAGAACATCAAGTTATCAATCAGCTAAGGGTTCAACCTATTGACTAAT
The DNA here is from genome assembly GCA_018107945.1 of Datura stramonium. Classification (NCBI taxonomy): domain Eukaryota; kingdom Viridiplantae; phylum Streptophyta; class Magnoliopsida; order Solanales; family Solanaceae; genus Datura; species Datura stramonium. Next base: position 123,439 of record JACEIK010003425.1, on the reverse strand, counting down.
TTTCCCTCAAGACGGTCGTCATCCATCCATCGTTGGGAAAAGTCCCTAACTATGACTGAAATAGTTATGTACAGACACAGAAAAATTTTATTTCTCAATTCAAAGTGCCCCCCTTTGGAAAAGAACCGAAAAGAAAAACCAATGGGTGGGTGATTGTGCTTAACTAACAACTTTTTCACCAAAAACATTATACCCAGCACCACATTCACCCGAAATCACTTAGCACAAAAATTTGAAATTTCCCTCACACCACACTTAAAATATGATATGTCCCCAAAGCATCATTTACAATTAAAACAAGGGTGAGAGATACTTCCTAAGGCTTCTAGGACTAGCTAGCAGCATGTTTTCCTCCATTTTTGAACACGTGGGTCATCGACCCTACACTCATCTTTTCGTCATGCTCCTTAGCTATTACTTTCATGGGTACTCAGAATTCCCCTGAATCTGTGCTTAATAACCAAAACAAACAACAACAAGTGAAAATAAACAAAATTAAAAACAAAATGAAAGGAAATTGTACATGTGGCACTCTTGGATTTCCTCCCAAGCAACGCCTAATTTTACATCGCGGCTCGATATGAACTATCCCTTACAAGATATCCTCAAACAAGTGTTCCCTAAGGGGAACCATCTTCTCCTCTTTTTATTTTTAGAGTGAACAGCTTCCACACTGTCCCTCCTTTCTTCCATCATCTTCTTACATTTGTGCCCTCCATCATACTCGAGCTGAAATATCAACATGTCCTGCAATAGTGGACCCATAGAATCTACCACCCCACACTTAAGCATCTAATACCACATTGATCTTACAAATATCTCTGTAGTGTGTGGGTGGGTTTATCTCCTTATAGACTCTAAAGAGCTCTTCCTCATCATTGACCCTTATTTTAAAGTGCCAACACTTACATTGATGATAGCTCCTCCAGTGGCCAAGAATGGTCGTCCCAGGATCAAGGGTACTTTATCATCAACGTTAAAATCAAGAATGATGAAATCAGTAGGTATAATGAATTTACCTACTTTGATGAGAAAGTCCTTAATAATTTCCTTTGGTGCCACTATTGACTCGTCTACCAGCTATAGCATTACTCTTGTGGGCCTTGGCTTTCCCAAACCCAGGGTGTCAAACAGAGATAGGGGCATTAAATTCACTGATGCCCCTAAGTCACACAGAGATATTATGATTTCAGCTTCACCAATTTATGCGGGGAGGGTAAAACTCCCTAGGTCCTTGAGCTTTTTTGGCATCTTGCTCATCACCCTATAGCTGCACTCCTTGGTAATTGCCACTGTTTGGACATCCACCAGTCGTACATTGTTGGCCACCACGTCTTTTAAGTACATTGCGTACTTTGTCATAACCTCAAAACATCAAGTAGAGGAAAATTGATGTGAAGTTCCTTGAAAACATCAAAGAACTTCTTAAAACATTCTTCCTCCTTGCTCTTCTTGAGCCTTTGTGGGAATGGTGGAGGTGGTCTTAGTGTTGGCTGCCATGATGGTTGTGCATTGTGTTTTTCAGCCCTCTGATTATCTCCTCTATCAGCTGATGGACCCTTTCTGACTAGCTCTGGATGCACCTCATTTATCTTTTCATTTTATGGTGTATCAGCCAACTGCTTACCACTCCTCAGACTGATGGCATTGACCTGTTAGGGATTTGTATCTGTATCACTAGGTAACCCTCCCTGAGGTCTGGTATGTTGAGAAGCTGCCAACTGACCCATCTTCTTTTCTAGATTTTTGGTGGCCATCTGCTGATTTTTCAAGTCTGAGGCTATCCGTGCTTGATTCTCTGCCAACTAGGTCTGAGTGATCATGATTTTCTACAACATATCCTCAATGTTGTTGCTGCTAGATTGGCCATTGTTTTGCCTATATTGCTGCTGCTGAGGCTACTGGTAGCTCTGACTCTAATTGCCACCCCAAGAAAAATTTGGGTGACTCTACCAGTTTTTGTTGTAGGTGTTCCCATAACTCTGATTGTTCCTCTGCACATTACCTACAAAAAATTGACTGACTCTGGATTGGTCCCGTAAGAGTCTACATTGTGCTCATTATTTCCACAAATTTCACACCAGCTAGGAGCTGGCTGAATTTCATTGACCTGTCCCTATGGCTAGTTCATACTCAGTTTGCTGAACTGATTCATCATCTGATGCTGCAGTGACGCTAACTGTGCTTCCAAGGCATTGACACCATCTACCTCAATCAGCCCTGCCGCTCTTTTTCTTGCTCCTCTGGATGATTCACTATGCCACTCCGGATTCTATTCAGTAGAGTGTACAACTCATCATATGTCTTCTTAAGTGCCTGCCCACCCGATGCGGAGTCTAGAAAGATTTTTGTATGTGGGTCTAGACTCTCCACAAAGGTGTGAGCCAACACCTCATTAGACTACTGGTGATGGGGGCAATCTCTCAACAATTACTTGAACCACTCCCAAGCCAAGTATAGGTTCTCCTCAGGCCGCTGCTTGAAACTTAAGATTTCGCATCTGAACTAGGCAGTCTTACCTGAAGGGAAGAATCTGATGAGGAACTTCCTTGCTAGGTCGTCCCAATATGTAATGGAATTCAGTGGCTCTGCCTTCAGTCACCTCTTCGCCTCACCCAATAGTGAAAACAGGAATAGGGTGAGTCGAACATAATCAATTGACACTCTGGTGGGGACGAAGATGTCACTGATCTCCAAAAAGTTTTGTAAGTGTTGTTGTGGGTCCTCATGTGTCATTCCAGTGAATTGACCACTTGAATGTAACAACTGCACCATATTCTGTTTAAGCTCAAAGTTTCCTCCGGGCTCCGATTTGCAGATACTGGAGGTCACATTTGTCGCGAGTGGGATTGCCACTTCGCGAACTAGTCGGGCTACCATTGGCTCAGGCAACAACTCTGTCAGCCCAACTGGTGGATTCTGTCGTATTTTCTCCTGTAAGCGCTGCAACTTTCTCTCTATAGCTTCTCTCCGGAGCAAATGCAATTGGTGTTCAAGCTCCAACAAAGGTTCCACCAGCTCTCTATTCCTTGTCAGTTCTGCAAGAACAAACTGTTACCTGCAATAGAGCAGACTAAGACCAAGTTTTTCAACACTTAAGAAAAATAAAATTCACACAAAAACTAAAAATTCACTAAAAGCTTCTAGTCCATAGCAATGGTGCCAAAAACTCGTTGCGCCACAGCGCACGCTGTCGTACAAGTAGTAAATTGACTCTCGAAGACCCGAATGTCGAGCCCACAGGGGCTGGACTATTTCAGAAAATATTCAAGTTCGAGTGTAAAAATAAATATCACATGTGTTGGTTTTAAAGATGTTTGTTGTTTTAACTAAATCTAAGTGATGATCACAAAATAATCGGAAAACAATAATAAGAAGCATCTAGAGTTAAGGCCCGACAATCATGCAATGCTACAATTCACAACGGTTCAAGTATATGAAATTCAATTGCTGTCTCATAGAGTTAATATGCAGTTTTCATGGTCTTCCGAGCCTCTAAACACAACAAACTAGTCTCACACCTACATCGTTGAGCGGGGATGTGATGTCCTTATTCGTCAGCAATTTAACACTATGGATGTGGTTTACAAGGTTTATGCCCTTGATTATGGACTTTCATACCTATAATCATTTAATCTAGAATTAACTTCACACGCTGCAAGGCATGATAGGATGGTTACTTTTTCATCTTATTCAGTCGTGCTANTGATTATGGACTTTCATACCTATAATCATTTAATCTAGAATTAACTTCACACTACGTCTGTGAGTGGTAATGTGACAATTTAATCCTAAGTGTCTAGCTATCTTCCCGTTTAATTAACCAAGCAAGGCAAATTAAGTATAATTCCTATCCTTACCGCGAATCCTATCTTGAAGACAAGAACTTGCTACCTGTATTCTTTCGTTCTAACCTAGGGTTACTCTTTTGACCTTTTGCCTAAGCATAACAAGTTTGTTTCAATGGTGATCAAGCATTAAAACAACAATTAATAAAACTTGAACCAACAATGAATTCATGCAATTACATTCATATCATGTGGACTTAACCTTAGAAGAAGGATTTTAGCCACTCATGTTCATACAAACACTCAAAAACATGTTTAAAGTGAAGTACTTACAAGAATGATTAAAAGAGAATGACAAACTTTGAACCTTAGGTGAAGTTCTTCGCTTCTCCCTTCCCTCCTCTCTGCTTTCCCAAAATATTTACATGATAATCATTTTAGAAGCTAAGGGTGCTATTAATAATAAATGAGAAAATTTCAAAAATTGGAGGGCCATGAACTCCCTCCGTTCCATGAACCTGGACGCCCCAAAATGCCTCCGGTGACACGGCCCAAATGTGCACCTTCACTGGAATGGGGCATCGACAGTGCATGGGCGAGGGCCTTCGGCGTTACACGGGGCTTGTTGCCTCGTGTCTACTGTGGCACAGGCCTGGACGCGAAGATCGCCTGGCGTGGCCTGTTTCCATCGCGTAGGGCATCTGCCTGGCTGCATATTGCACGCAAAACATGCGGAGTGGCACAACACTGGCGCGGCACATGCATAGCATGGCACGACGCCTGGCGCAGTCAACCTCTCCCCATGGCATGTCAAAGTGCCTTCATGTGCAATCACCTCCATGCTTCCCTCTTGTGCCTTGAACATCATTTTTAGCCCCTCCTTAGCATATTACACCTACAAAACATGGGCTAATAACTTTGGCTAGTTCATGCACACATATGTATAAATTTACATGAGAAAGTAATTAAATAAATTAACAAACGTGACTAAACTAAGTTATAAAATAGCACTTGGGCATGTAAATATGCCCAAGATCATACACCCCCACCCATAAACAACCTCAAACGGATCCATCTAAATGCTGGAGTGGTAACTGTTGTTATAGAAAAACTCGATGAGAGGCAAGTGATCATCCCAACTGCCTTGGAAATCAATCACACAAGCTCTCAGCATGTTCTCTAAGGTCTGAATGGTCAACTTGGCTTGACCATTTATCTGTGGGTGAAAAGTTGTGCTAAGCTTGACCTGAGTACCAAGGCCCTTCTGAAATGACCTCCAAAACTGTAAGGTGAACTGAGTACCCCTATCAGAAATAATGGACAAAGTGACCCCATGCAGCTTGACCAACTCTCTAATGTAATGTCTAGCATATTCCTCGGTTAAATAAATGTGCTGACTTGGTCCTCTGGTCCACAACAACCCAAGTAGAATCATGTTGTCGGTGTGTATGAGGCAAACCTTTAATGAAGTCCATATGTATATCTTCCCACTTCCAAGTAGGAATACTGATATCCTATAACATACTCCTAGTCTCTAATGCTCAACCTTCACCTGTTGGCAATTCGAACACTTGTCCACAAATTCTGCAATGTCTTTCTTCATGAAATTCCACCAATAGACTTTCCGTAGGTCATGTTACATCTTAGAGGAACATGGATGGATAGAATACCAAGAGATGGGATCCTCTCTCAAGTCATCTACCTCTGAAATACATAGTCATCCTTGATATCGGAGTACACCATCTCCCCCCTAGGACAAAACCTCCACCTTCTGACTTCAGACCACTTCCTTCAACTTGACCAAGATAGGATCCTCATCTTGCCTTGCCTTAACTTCTATCACTAATGAAGATTCTGACCCATTCTGAAAAATGACACCACCATCTGTGGAATCGATTAGGTGAACCGATGTCGCCCAAATTACACCTCTTAAATGAGATATAAAACGGTTGATGTCAAATATAGAACCCAACCAAGGTTGGGGTCGAATCCCACGAGGAATATGATGAGAACTTGAGTTAATGATTTTGGCTAATACTATTGTCTTACTTATTTCCTAGGGGGGAAAGATTCGAAACACAAAATAATAAACAAGAGTAAATACTAGTAAATATTTAAATCAATTTTGGTTGTATTTAATCAATAAAGTGACTAGGATTGTGTTCCCCATGACTTCATAACCACAAGGATTTTACACTAGTGATCTATTTCGGTGTTTAACATGCAATATTGGTAAG
>JACEIK010003425.1:87641-99951 GCA_018107945.1 Datura stramonium | reverse complement strand
ACTCGGCCAATATTCAGCTATTTCTTCCAACTGTATTCACATTCATAGCAATTAGAGATAAATTCATCAATATTCTGGAAGAAAATACTACTTTAAATATTCATATAGCCCAAACTATGACTTATTGAAAAACAGTCGAAAACTCTCTATTTCTCGGAAGTTCAGAAGGGAGAAATGCTCACTTAAGGGCTAGGAGTATATTGACACTAATTTGGAGCAATTCCATTTACCTTAGCTCGGTAGGACGACGATTCGCCGGCCGAATTTCACGAAACCAACTCCGCAGGAATGCTCCCGACATCTTAATACTTCACTACCCAAGATTAATTCGAGTTTGGACCGCGTTTAATAGCGTAAATGGAAGGAAATTTCACTAACCCTCTCGTGCCCTCTGTTTCTAGTTTGTTTTCATGAAATTTTAAGTTAAAATGAGGTAAAACCGAAGTGGAGGGGTTTATATACTTGAGGCTGAACCTCACCTCCGTGGCACATTGGCCATCGCGGAGGTGAGCCCTCCGTGACATGTTGGCCATCGCGGAGGGGGTCTGCCCAGCCTCCTCTTGCGATGGTTCGACGTGGCGCTTTTCCGGTCTTTCCCCGAGCCTTTTTCTAGCATGTATCGCATTCTAAAACTCTTAACCAACATGCGAATGGGCCATCTAAATGCCAAGAATTTACGGGGTGCAACAAGAAGCCTTACAGATCCAAGTCCAAATATAGGGAGCTCCACAAGCTAAAGATGCTATCCAGGCAACTCTTCACTATCAAATAGCTTGGCGACTTCAGAAGCATGCCATGGATCTTTTATTTTTCGGGGGTAGATGATGCTTTACTTCTATACGTAGACTCCACCAATGGAACTACCATGTGCACCAAATACCTTGAAAAATACCAAAGGAAGAACTTGTCAAAATTCTTCCTGACTCATGGGTTACCAACTATGAGTGGATGAGAGAACCGCCTGGTTAACCTCTCTGATCCGCAGAACCAATCTTTTTCAAAAATAGGATAAAACTGTAGCCATCAGCTTTGACAAAATAGCACAACCTTTTCTCTTTAGATGTACCAGCCTACATCAAAATCTTTGCCTGAAGATGAAGAGGATCCATTCGATTGGAGCCTTCCAGCTGTCATGAGTGAACATGATTGTATCAAATAGTTCAATCATGAAGGTCGTGACATATGGTGGTTCAAATATCCCTTCACCTGGCACTGCCCTTGGGATATCGAATGTGACTGCCAAGAATGTCTAGAGGATGAAGTTGAATATGTAGAGAAGAAAGCCAAACCCAAAAAGAAGAAGGGGAGATGCTCAAAAAAGGAATTCTGCAAGAAATATGAAGATTAGGATCCATCTATCAGTTCCCTGAGCCATCCAGGAAAATATAAATTACTTGTCTCCTACAAACCTCAAGATTGGCCAACTCTACCTACTCTAGCCGAAAAACCTCACAACCCTTAAATCTTCATGATGATTCATCCAGCTCCAGTCATACTCCAGAAATTTCCATCACAACAACCCTTTGAAAAATATGGTGTAAGCCATGCACCAAAAATACCAAAGAAAATGTTGTGTTGCCCACTAGAGAAAAGCCACCCACTAGTGATATTGAGGCTACCATCAACTGGCAATCAGAAAATGCAATCTGCCAGAACAAGGTGCTGACCACCATCGGCCCTTCCCTAAAGAACGTTGCTCACACACAGACCAAGATGTTGAGCAAGGTGGAGAACATTGAAAAGAAAGTGGAACAGACATCAATTCAACATGTCGGTCTTATCCGATCCCTGGAACTACGACTGCAGAATATGCAATATGAGATCTGTCCACCAGACACCTCACTTTTCCACTTCTTTTCATAGCAACAAAAATAAATGGTTGACATCAAAGCGCAAATTAAACAACTGAGACATGGACCTTTTGAGCCACAAAGAGTCTAAAGTAGCTCTCCAAAGTCCTCCTTTTTCCCTATGTCGTTATATACATACTCACCACCTAAATTGGCCCATCCAGGTACTACCTCTCCTTTCATTCAACACGAACCCATATACTATACTCAAAATCCAAAGAGGAAACTGAGTTTGACATTACCAAATGGGTTTGGGAAAAGAAAGAAGCTCTTGCAGCAGAAACGCACGCCAAAAGAAGGAAAGGGGATGGAGAAAGATCAAAAGAGCCATATCTAGAAAACTTGATGATCTCAGATCAAGTTGTTTTAGAAAATTATGGCTTAGATGAAAATGATAGCACAAGATCCAGTACTGAAGAGATAACACATAGCGATCCTACTGATGAAACTAAAGAAGCGGAGACTGAGTCAAGTGAAAATCTCTCACTAGACACCTCCGAGGAAGACAATACACCAATATACATGAACCAAATAAGAGAACTAGAAGTTTATGAAGTTGATGATGAATAAGACGGGATGACAGATGACCCAATTCTAGAAAGAAGAACAGAACAACCAATGCCAAAATTGGTTGGAACTAGATTTCATACTTTCACGCTCGATGATGTTAAGGTTTCGAATGGCCCCAAAGAATCAAATATTTTCTTACATGGATGGTAACGAAACACTTGGTAGAGAGAGAAAAGTATCGAATCCAGTTAAATTCACGTCAAGGTTCTCCGACATCCTTAGAGATTGGTGGACTGCACTGGGGATATATGATAAGAATACTTTCCTCACGTCCCAAGACTTTTCTTTCAACATCAGAATCCTGCTTGAAGTCTTTTGTGGAGATACAGGCCAGAGGCAAGAAACGCTAGGAAGACAATTCTTCGAGATGAAATGCGTATCATTATACAGAGATTTCATTGATATTCATTTCCAGAAGATGGAAAAAATATACTTTGAACTTGGTGGAGACACCAGTTTAAAGCAAGCCTTCATTTCTTCCTTGCCAAAGATGTTAGAAGGACCAACCATGACGATTATCGAGGAAAATTTTGAGTCAATCACAATTCCCCAAGTCGGCTATATAAGGCAAAAAAATTTCATGGCACTAGAAGATATTTGTACAAAGACAACTATTTTAAAGCAGATCATGCACAACAATATAGCCCTTGATAAAGCTTGCAGTAGAACCGACCTAATTACCGGGTCCAGTTGTTCTTGCTATGCCCCCAGAAGGCAAAGCAGTTTTAAGAAATACAAGAAGTTCAAATGGACAAATCCTACTGAAGGAAGATCCAAATACACCAGGCGAACCAAATACTTCAGGAGAAAGCGTCCAGGTAGGTTCCATAAGAATTATAGATGCTTTATCTACAACAAGATTGGAAACTTTGCAAAGAACTACCCTCAAACTAAAATATCTATCCGGTTTCTTACCAAGATAGAAGAGTACGTTGATGTCAAGGACAATGATCTTGAATCAGTCCTTTCAGTAGAAGATGATCCATCAGAGGACAGTCTTTTCTCCATGGACGTATATGAAGAACATTGGCATGACCATTACCAGATTTCAGAGGCTGAGGAAGAAATCAACAGCATTATCAATATTCCTCAAGTCCAGCTGAATGTTTATTTGTCCAAATATGATAAGCCAATTCAGGTCATTGCATTCGTGGATACTGGTGCAACATCATCGCTAATGAATCTAACAGTCCTTCCTGATGATCAATGGATTTACCATTTCAAGAACATCAACACTACATCAAATGGAATCCTGACGACCATGGTCATCACAAAACACCCGATAACAGTTGAGTTCCTCCTAGGACTAAAATTCAGAACAAAGCCATTCGGATCAGATGTCCCAGGAAAGGATCTCATAATTGGGTTTGATATCTTTAGGTAACTCAAGGATCGACTGCACATTAGAGCCTACCGAATAGCGTTCAAAAAGGAATTCAAGCCATACTAAGAAGTCTCATGTCTATTCTAGATTATTAAGGACGAGCAGATCAAATATATTGAGCAAAGGTTGATGGAACATTCATGTGTTGAATCTAACAAGGAGTTTATGGAAATGCAAAAACCCACTCTAGTTGAATATAGTGTTTTTCATCAAATCCCATTCAAGAAGAATGAAAACATCAACCCAACCAAGGAAAGCCACTCTGGCATGAATCCAGAGCACCTTCAGCTTACAAAGAAGAGTGTGTTGAACGCATGGAGTTTGGACTGATCGAAGCGATCAGATTCTCAATGGGTATGTGAAGCTTTCTATGTCAATAAGAGAGCTGAGCAGACAAGAGGTAAACTCAGACTAGTCATAAACTACCAGCCACTCAACCATTTCTTCCAAGATGATAAATTCCCTATACCAAATAGGCTAACCCTATTTTCACACTTATCCTAAGCTATATATTTTTCCAAGTTTAATCTTGAATATGGATTTTGACAATTGGGGATACATCTTGAGGAAAGACAAAAAATAGGATTTTTCATTCCTGACCAACACTTCCAATGGAAAGTTAAGCCATTCGGACTGAAACCTGCACCCTCTCTATTCCAAAAAGCCATGATCAAAATCTTTCATCCTATCATCCACACTTCACTAGTATACATTGATGATATCCTATTGTTTAGTGATACTCTAGAGGAACACCTTGCCTTACTTCGTTATTTTCATGATATAGTAAGAGCAAATGGAGTCACGCTCTCTGCGAAGAAAATGGTCCATGTTCAAAAAGAGATTTATTTCTTAGGGATGCATTTTAGCAATGGAGCATACAGTCTAGGTCCGCATATATGTCAGGAATTGCTCAGATTTCCAAACACCAACTCCACCACAGAGCAGCTTCAATAATTTTTAGGGATCATAAATTATGTTAGAAATTTTATTCCTGAAGTTTCTACATATATTTATCCACTTACAAAGACGCTCAAGAAGAATGTCCAAGCATGGGGTATGGAGCAGGATGAAGCTGTCCAAAAAATAAAGCAGCTATCCCAATAGGTGAAGACTCTCCATGTTCCTTTAGATGGGAAGAAGATACTACAGACTGATGCCAACNCTGATGCCAACAGTGAATACTGGAGTGCAGTTCTTCTAAAGGAGAAAGATGGCCATAGGAAGATATGCGGATATGCTAGCGAAAGATTCAAGGATTCGATAAACACTATGATTCCACCTTCAAGGAGATTCTAGTTGTGAAGAATGGAATCAAGAAATTCAACTTCTTCCTAATTCACATTGAATTCCTAATCGAGATGGATATGAAGGCATTCCTAAAGATGATCTAGATAAATCTGAAGATACTTCCACATCCACAAATTCTCTGATGGGCACAATGGTTCTCAGCTTACAAATTCCAGGTAAAGCTCCTGAGAGAGAAAGATAATTTCGTAGAAGACTTCCTATCTCGACTAGATAAATTCATAAAAAGTGTTTTCCCAGAGAAACCCAACAAGATGAACGGACTAGCCAGCCAGGTATTCATGCTATATCGACCAATAAAGTTAATTGACGGGAAAGTCCATGCCGAGCCAGAACTCTCTTTCTGTTGGCGATTTCCAGTCTCAATTTTGTCTTTGGATGAAGAATAGTACGATGCACAAAGGTTTATCTTCCAACAAAATAAGTGCATTCCAAAAGAGGTTTGGCCAAAAGAATGGGCGCCATGGAACCACATTGATAAACATCCTCACTGGGAAGAAGTCCAAAAAGCAGCAAAGGAATATCAAGCACCCTACGAGATCACCAGAGATGAAATCACTCAGGCCATTGCACAGAAAAGGCTAAACATCCCATCAAATACTCCATCACAGATCTGTCAAAATATAGAGAAAGAAATGGCAGGAACGTTAAGTAGAAAATGCTACTTTATGAGATCATTAAAATAGAGCTTTCATGATACGAGCTTCTTCAATGGCAAACATGGCTTCCGATGGAATTCAGGCGAAGGATGTTCGAACCCACCAGTGGCACCTCCAAATGTTGTCCCACCGGATAATGGTTGATGACGTGTGCAAGAATTTGGAAGCTCACCACCTCAGATCACCCGTTGAAATTTACTACCCATAGGAAGATGAACGCATGCCCCATTTCTCATGCCATCACATGGGCCTTCTTGTACATATTAGGCTAGCCTTTTTATTAGGCCATTTGTAATATTTGGTGTCTATTGTTATTAGGCTTTGTAGATGAGTTTTCTTAGTTAAGCGTGCCATATTTATTTTTATTAGGCCATGAAAATATGTGTGCGGTTTTCATTTTGTCAGGCTTTCTAGAAAGGTGTGCCTAGTCTATCTTGTACTAAGTCTTATCTTATAGTCTCCTAACCCCTATATAAAGGAGTCTAGGTTGTAAATTGTAAATTAGAGTAGAGCGTAGCTAGTTGAGTCTTGTAAAAATTTCCTATGTTCAATAATATGAGTCTTTTCTAAATTCTCTCTTGTTCTTTCTTTCAAAACGCGTGGTATGGATGATCTTTGAAGTAGTATAGGGCCTCGACACATCGAGTAAGTAAGATTTTTCCAAGTACAATAGTTTTTAGAAGTTTATAAACAACTAAATTTATACGTAGAGTAAAAGATTTCCCGAGTTGTGTAGCTTGGAAAACCGTTCGGGTCGATGTAGAAGCCAACCCCTTTTTGTAGGAAAATTCTCTTATGTCTATGATGAAATTTACTGTTCGACAGACATGGCAAGCCGTCCTCCAGGATGTTGAAGCCGGGACAATGAGAGGGCTCTAACGCAAAAATGTCAGACACAAGGTGAGGAAACAGCGGGCAAGACGATGATATTGCAGGCACAATAGTCTTTCTATGAAGGGGGACTGGGATTCAACATCCCGAAGGACAGCTTGCCACAAAACTTGGCTTCAACATCCTAGAGGATGCTTGCCAAGTCAGTCGAATAGTAAATTTCATCATATATATAAAATAATTTCCCTACAAAAAGGGGCTAGCTTCTACATCCACCCAGACAGTTTGCCAAGCTACACACCTCGGAAAATATTTTAGTCTACTTATAAATTTGGTTGTTTATAAACTTCGGAAAACTATTGTACTTGGAACAAGCTTACTTACCTAACGTGTTGAGGCCCTATACTACTTCAAGGATCAGTTGTACCATTCCTTTTGAAAGAACGAACAAGAGAGAATTTAGAAAACACTCATATTATTGAACATAGGAAATTTTTACAAGGCTCAACTAGATGCACTCTACTCTGATCTACAATGTATGGCCTAGCCTCCTTTATATTGGGGTTAGGAGACTACAAGATAAGACTCAATTCAAGATAGACTCAGCACACTTTTTTAGACAGCCTAACAAAATAAAAACGGCACACCTATTTACATGGCCTAATAAAAACAAATCTAGCATGCTTAACTAAGAAAACTCATCTCCAAAGCCTAATAAGAACATACGCCTAATAATAAAAATGGCCTAATAAAATATCTAGCCTAATATGTACAAGGAAGCCCATGTGATGGCATGTGAAGTGGGGCTCGCGTTCGTCATCATATGGGTAGTAAATTTTGGCGAGTGATTTGAGGCGGTGAGCTTCCAGATTCTTGCACACGTCTTGCACACATCATCAACCATTATCCGGTTTAACAACATTTGGAGGTGCCACTGGTGGGTTTGAACATCCTTCGCCTAAATTCCATCGGAAGCAATGTTGGTCTTCGAAGAAGCTCGTATCATGCAAGCTCCGTTTTAACGATCTGGTAAAGTAGCATTTTCTACTTGACGTTCCTACCATGTCATGCTTCATATTTTGACAGCTCTGTGATGGAGTATTAGATGGAATTTTCATCCTTATCCGTGCAATGGATTGAGTGATTTCATCTCTGGTGATCTCGTAGGGTTCTTGATATTCTGTTGCTACTTTTCGGACTTCTTCCTACTGAGAATGTTTATCAGTGTTGTTCCATGGAACCCATTCTTTTGGCCAAACTACTTTTGGAATGCACTTATTTTTCTAGAATATAAACCTTTGTTCTTCGTAGTATTCATCTTCTGAGGAAAAAATAAAGACTGGAAATCGCCAATAGAAAGGGAGTTTTGGCTTGGCATGTACTTTCCCGTCGATTAATTGTATTGGTCGACGTAGCATGAATACCTGGTCGGCTAGTCCTTTCATCTTCTTGGGTTTCTCTGGCAAAACCCTTTTTATGAATTCATCTGGTTGAGATAGGAAGTTTGCCAGCGAATTATCTTTCCCTCTCAGGTGCTTCACCTGGAATTTGTAAGGCGAGAACCATTGTGCCCATCTGAGAATTTATGGATGTGGAAGTAACTTCAGATTTATCTGGATAATCTTAGAGAATTCCTTCATATCCATCTCGATTGGGAATTCAATGTGAATTAGGAAGAAGTTGAATTTCTTGATTCCATTCTTCACAGCAAGAATCTCCTTGAAGGTGGAATGAGAGTGTTGTTCTGAATCCTTGAATCTTCTGCCAACATATCCGCATATCTTCCTATGGCCATCTTTCTCCTCTAGAAGAACTGCACTCCATTATTAATTGCTGGCATCAGTCTGCAGTATCTTCTTTCCATCTGAACGAATATGGAGAGTCTTCACCTATTCGGACAACTGCTTTATTTTTTGTACAACTTCATCCTGCTCCTTACCCCATGCTTGGGCATTCTTCTTGAACATATTTGTAAGTGGATAAATATGTGTAGAGACTTCAGGAATAAAATCTCTAACATAATATATGATCCCTAAAAATTGTTGAAGCTACTTTTTGGTGAAGTTGGTGTCTGGAAATTTGAGCAATTCCTGACATATGTGCGGACCTAGATTGTATGCTCCATTAGTAAAATGCATCCCTAAGAAATCAATCTCTTTTTTAACAAAGACCATTTTCTTGGTAGAGAGCATGACTCCATTTTCTCTTACTATATCCTTAAAATAACGGAGTAAGGTAAGGTGTTCCTCCACAGTATCACTGAACAATAGGATATCGTCAATGTATGCTAGTGAGGTGTGGAGGATAGGATGAAATATTTTGATCAAGGATTTTTGGAATAGAGAGGGTGAAGGTTTCAACCCAAATGGCATAACTTTCTATTGGAAGTGTTGGTCAGGAATGCAAAATCCTGTTTTTGGTCTTTCCTCAGGATGTATGCCCAATTGCCAAAATCCAGATTTAAGATCAAACTTGGAAAAATATCTATATTTGGCTAAGTGTGAAAATAGGGTAAGCCTATTTGGTATAGGGAATTTATCATCTTGGAGGAAATGGTTAAGTGGCTAGTAGTTTATGAATAATCTGAGTTTACCTCTTTTCTGCTCAGCTCTCTTATTGACATAGAAAGCTTTGCATTCCCATTGAGAATCCGAGGGCTCGATCAGTCCAAACTCCATGAGTTCAGTGACTCCTTCTTTGGAAGCTGAAGGTGCTTTGGATTAATGCCAGAGTGGCTTGCCTTGGTTGGGTTGATGTTTTCATTCTTCTTTAATGGGAGTTTGATGAAAAACTCTTCATTCAGCTAGAATGGGTTTCTGTACTTCTTCATAAACTTCTTATGAGATTCAGCACATGAATGTTCCATCAATTTTTGCTCGATCTCTTTGTTCTTCTTGTCCTTAATGATCTGGAATAGACGTGAGACTTCTGAGTATGGCTTGAATTACTTTTTGAACACTATTCCATAGGCTCCAATGTGAAGTCAATCCTTAAGTTGTGTGATGATATCGAACCCAATTATGAGATCCTTTCCTGGGACATCTGATGCAAATAGCTTTGTTCTAAATTTTAGTCTTGGGAAGAACTCAATTGTTATAGGGTGTTTGGTGATGACCGTGGTCGTCAGGATTCCATTTGATGCAGTGTTGAAGTTCTTGAAATGGGAAATCTATTGATCATTAGGAAGGACTACTAGATTCATCAGTGATGATGTTGCACCAGTATGCATGAATGCAATGACCTGAATTGGCTTATCCCATTTGGACGGATAAACATTCAGCTGGACTTGAGGAATATTCATAATGTTGTTGATTTCTTCCTTAGCCTTTGAAATATGGTAATGGTCATACCCATATTCTTCATATACATCCATGGAGAAGAGAGTGTCCTCTGATGGATCATCTTCTATTGAAAGGACTGATTCAAGATCATTGTCCTTGACCTCGGCGTACTCTTCTATCTAGGTAAGAAGCCAGATAGATCTTTTATCTTGAGGACAGTTCTTTGTAAAGTGTCTAATCTTGTGGAAGATAAAGCATCTGTCATTCTTCTGGAAACTGCCTGGACGCTTTCTCCCAAAGTATTTTGTTCGCCCCGTGTATTTGTATCTTCCTCTAGTAGTCTTTCGCAATTTGAACTTCTTGTATTTCTTGAATCTGCTTTGCCTTCTGGTGGCATGGAAAGAGAAACTAGACCCGGTGATTAGGTAAGTTCTACTGCAACCTTTATCAAGGGCTGGATTGTTGTGCATAATTTGCTTCAGAACAAATCTCTTTGTACAGATATCTTCTAGCGCCATGAAAATTGCTTACCTTATTATCCGACTTGGGGACTTGTGATTGACTGGAACTTTTCCTTGGCAATCGTCATGGTTCATCCTGCTAACATCTTTGGCAGGGATTAAATGAAGGCTTTCTTCAAACTGGAATCTCCACCAAGTTCAAAGTATATTTTTACCATCTCCTAGAAATGAATATCAATGACATCTCTGTCGAATGATACGCATTTCATGTCGAAGAATTTTCTTCCTAGTTTTTTTTTCCTCTAGTCTGTATCTCCACAACAGACTTCATGGAGGATTATGATGTTGAAAGAAACGTCTTGGGAAGTGAGGAAAGTATTCTTATCATATATCCCCAGTGCAGTCCACAAATCCCTAAGAATGCTGGAAAACCTTGATGTGAATTCTAAAAGAATTATATACTTCTCTCGCTCTACCAAGTGTTTCGTTACCATCCAAGTAAGAAAATCTTTGATTCTTTGGGGCCATTTCGAAACCTTGACATCACCAAGAGTGAATGTATGGAATCCAGTTCCAACCAATTTTGGCGATGGTTGTTCTTGTCTTATTTCCAAAATGGGGTCATCTGTCATCCCATCTTGATCGTCATCGACTTCAGAAACTTCTAGTTCTCTTAGTTGGTTCATGTATATTGGTGGATTATCTTCCTTGGAGGTGTCTAGTGAGAGATTTTCACTTGACTCAGTCTCCACTTCTACAGTTTCATCAGTAGGATCGCTATCTATTGTCTCTTCAGTACTGGATCCTGTGCTATCATTTTCATCTAAGCCATAAAGGTCTAGAAAAACTTGATCTGAAATCATCAAGTTTTCTAGATCTGGCTCTTTTGAACTTTCTCCGACCTCTTTCCTTCTTTTGGCGTACTTTTCAGCTGTAAGAGCATCTTTGTTTTCCCAAACCCATTTGGCAATGTCAAACTCAGTTTCCTCTTTGGATTTTTGACTGTAGGATGTGGGTTCATGTGGAATGACAGGAGAGGTAGTACCTGGACGGGCCAATTTAGGTGGTGAGTATGTATGTGACGACATAGGGAAAAAGGAGGACGTTGGAGAGCTGCTTTGGGTTCTTTGTGGCTCAAAGGGTCCATATCTCAGTTGTTTGATTTTCTCTTTGATTTCAACCATTTATTTTTGTTGCTGCAAAAAGAAGTGGAAAAGTGAGGTGCCTGGTGGGCAGATCTCATACTATATATTCTGCAGTCGTAGTTCTAGGGCTCGGATAAGACTGGCATGTTGATTGGATGTTTGTTCCACTTTCTTCAAAATGTTCTCCACCTTGCTCAACATCTTGGTCTGTGTGTGAGAAACATTCTTGAGGGAAGTGCCGATGTTGGTCAGCACCTTGTTCTGGCATAGTACATTTTCTGATTGCCAGTTGATTGTAGCCTCAATATAACTAGTGGGTGGCTTTTCTCCAATGGGCAACACAATATTTTTCTGTGGTATTTTGGGTGCATAACTTACACTATCTTTTTCAAAGGGTTGTTGTGATGGGAATTCTGGATTATGACTGGAGTTGGATGGAGTCATCATGAATATTTTAGGGTTGTGAGGTTTTTTGGCTAGAGTAGGTAGAGTTGGCCAATCTTGAGGTTTATAGGAGACAAGTAATTCATATTTTCCTGGACGGCTCAGGGAACCGATAGATGGATCCTCATCTTCATATAGCTTAGGGAATTCCTTTTCTAAGAATCTCCCATTCTTCTTTTTGGGTTTGGATTTCTTCTCTACATATTCAACTTCATCCTCCAAACATTCTTTGCAGTCACAGTCGATATATCTCACGACTCGAATGTACACTGGGGTCGTAGACATGGGAAAAGGGACCCCGAGGGACCCCAAGTCGACCCATGGCTCATGCATACAACTAATATTATTCAAATAAGAAGAATGATAATCGTAAAACGTAG
>JACEIK010003425.1:73979-87313 GCA_018107945.1 Datura stramonium | reverse complement strand
AGGCTTTCAAATCATTCATAAGACGTTCATAATGATAATCGTAAATAAACTTTATCAAAACATAACTTAAGCCAATAACATAAACATAACAATGCATAAAGTATGCGGAACAATGGGAGGACTCGTCATTACCGACACCATCATGGTAGAGCCTTTCATAATGCCCCACTGTCTCGCTTAAGTGGGAAAAGCCGACCCTGGCTTGCCAGACGAGGGTCGTGCATAAGGATTGATATCACATTTGAGGGGATCATTATCAATACATCATATCATTTACAACCCACGGTGGCATGTAGTTATGAGACACCGGCATAATCCTCTGAACGCCGGGCTACTCGGTGCTAGACACAACTCCAAAAAACATGCATATAGGCTCATACATAAATCAATATCATGCATAAAAATTCATTGGCTAAGATATAACATTTATCATCACTGATCCCCTTTAAAACATTCTTAGCCAAGAATCATGGGCTCTTTTTATCGGCTGACATCATAAATTGATAAATCATGAAATTCGTTTCGTAAATCATAAACCATTCTTCCACATGTGGGAATTTCCCAATACTTCCTCATATTCAAATCTTTCAAAACATGATCTTAAACATGGGTAATTTGAAAATCATGATTTTCCATCATCAATAAAACAAATTATTGAGTATTCATCATAAATCATAACTTCCATGAACTTTCATCAAATGGGCTTTTTGGATTTAAAAGCTTGAAACATAAATTAAAGAAAATAATAATAAAACTTGCCCATCATTCATAATTCAATAATAAAAACTCAATTAAATCATACCCATAAAGAGAAATCACATTGTCATGCTTTGGGTAAAACCCCATGGAATTTGAATAGGGGAATTCATGAATTAACTCGAAATTGGGCATGGGTGAGGAAGAATTCCAGCCATTTTAAAACCTTACATACCTAGGAATGGAGGGACTCAAAGTTCCTCGAAATTCCCACAAACAAATTGATGAAAATTTGGGGAAGAAGGTCTTGAATCTCCCAAAAACCTCTCTAAGCTTTTTCATGAGAATGGGCATGTAATAGGGACTTAACTCCTCTTATCACACTTAGAAAATATCCAAAATGACGTAGTTTAGGCCTTAGGGACTTAGGAAATTACAAAAATACCCTTATTAAAATGCAAGAATTTTTGGTCGTCAGTCCCCACAAGGGACCTAACGGGTCGTTGCCATAGGGCACGACTCGTTGCCTTGACCCGTTGAGTCCACTGTCCAAACATCCAAGGGAACCCCACGGGTGACTTCACGAGTCGTGAGGCCAGACCATGACTCGTGGTCACCTTTCGTTGCCTACACTGTCCATTCCAACTTGCCAATCCTCCAGGGTTGACCACGGGTGACCTCATGAGTCGTGAGGTCTGACCATGACTCGTGGTCAAGCCCGATCGAGTAATTCTTTTCATGAACTTTCAGCTGTCTCAAGGCATATGCTATTACC
The DNA here is from genome assembly GCA_018107945.1 of Datura stramonium. NCBI lineage: Eukaryota > Viridiplantae > Streptophyta > Magnoliopsida > Solanales > Solanaceae > Datura > Datura stramonium. The sequence continues at coordinate 85,842 of JACEIK010003425.1, read as the reverse complement.
TTCCCATGCTGCATCAACGCACATCCCAGCCCGACTCTTGAAGCATCACAATACACTATAAAGCCATTAGTACCCTCGGGTAAGGTCAACACTAGTGCTGAAGTGAGTCGAGTCTTCAACTCTTGGAAGCTTTTCTCACAAGAATCCAACCATTGGAATTTCACATTTTTCTAAGTCAACTTAGTCAAAGGTGTCGCAATAGATGAGAAACCCTCCACAAACCTTCCGTAATAACCTGCTAGGTCCAAGAAACTCCGAATTTCTGAAGGATTCACCGGTCTAGGCCAATTCTTCACCGCTTTAATCTTTTGGGAATCTACCCTTATGCCTTCGCTTGATACCACATATCTCAGAAATGCTACCAAGTTTAGCCAAAATTCACACCTTCTAAACTTTGCATACAGCTGACGATCCTTGAGCGTTTGCAGCACTATTCTCAAGTGAGTGGCATGCTCCTCCTTGCTCCGAGAGTATATTAGATGTTGTCAAATGAACACAATCACGAACATGTCCAAATATGCCTTTAACACCCTGTTCATTAGATCAATAAAAGATGCGGGGGCATTGGTTAGTTCGAAAGACATAACAACAAATTCGTAGTGACCATCTGAGTCCTGAAAGCGGTTTTTGGGATGTCACTCTCCTGCACTCTGAGCTGGTGATACCCGGACCTGAGATCAATCTTGGAGAAGCACTTGGCACCCTGAAACTGGTCAAACAAATCATTGATCCTAGGTAAGGGATGCCTGTTCTTGACGGTAACCTTGTTCAACTGTCGATAGCCAATACACATGGAAGGGAACCATCCTTCTTTCGAACAAATAAAACTGGCGCACCCCATGGAGACTGACTCGGCCTAATGAAGCCCTTATCAAATAGATCCTTTAACTAATCCTTCAGTTCCTTTAGTTCGGTTGGGGCCATCCTGTAAGGAGGGATAGAAATAGGCTTTGTATCTGGCAATAAATCAATACCGAAGTCAATTTCCCTCTCCAGAGGAACATCGGGAAAATCGTCAGAAAACACCTTCTGTATTAACACACCACCGGAACTGACTGGATAGTAAGGGTCTCAGACCCCACATCCTTAACCGTAACTAAGTGGTACATGAAACCTTTAGAGATCATTTTCCCCGCCTTAAGATATGAAATAAACCGACCTGCTTGTACCATTGAGCCACCCTTCCACTCCAACATCGACTCACCCAGAAAACGAAATTCCACTGTACGAGTCATACAACTAATTGAAGCATAACATACAAACAACCAATCCATGCCATGCATAACGTCGAAGTCCGTCATGGCTAACTCTACCAGGTCTGTGGAGGTAACCTTGTGCAACACTGTTATCGGGCACTCCCTATATACACGCCTAGCTACAACCGAATCACCAACAGGGGTAGAAACTAAAAATGGTTCTGTCACAGTCTCGGGACTAACTCCAAGGCTACTAGAAATGTAAGGAGTCACGAAAGACAAGGTATCTCCCGGATCTAGCAAGGCATAAACATCAATATGAAAGACACACAACTTACCAGTGACCACGTCTGGCGAAGTCTCCTGCTCCTGGCACGAGGCAAGGGCATAGAATCAGTTTTGGCGCTGCCCCCCACCCCCACTAGTTGATGCTCCCTGTCGAGTGGAATGGGCTGGAGCTACTGCAGTCCTGGTGGACTATGCACGACCCCTACATCACTTTGTCTAGCATATGGGCACGCTCGGTGCATGTGCCCGGATCTACCACACCCATAGAAAACATCCGAGCCGAGCAGGCACTCTCTGGTGTGACTCTTTCCATAGTTCTCGTAGGCTGGAGAGGTAGGTTCTAGATGGGTGCCCATCTAGTCCCTCGATCCTAAAGCTCTACTCCTCTGATCACCCCTGGGTCTAAATGGAACACTAGCTGATGATGGTGCTGGGGCTAGTGACCTCTGCTGAAACTATGGACGGTAGCCACCGCCAGACCTCTAATGTGAAAACCCACGACTGTCCGTCCGAACCCTCTTTTCCTCCCTCTTCCTTGCATAGGCCGCCTCCATCTGCTAGGCATACAATACTATGCGAGGAAAGTCCATATCCTTGTGAAGCATGGCGGTCCTGCAATCCTCATCTAAATAATTGGCCGCACTATGGAGAAATTCGCTCACCCGCGCCCTCTTATCCACCACCAACTCTGGGGCGTACATCAACAAACGAGTGAACTCAAGTGAATACTCCAGCACTGTCATCTTTCCTTTCTTGAGGTTCACAAACTCAACTGCTTTTAACTCCCTCATTTCCCGAGGGAAGAACCTGTCGAAAAAGGCCATGTGGAACTCATCCTAGTTGATAGGGACCGCTCCCACTGCCTGCTGTCCTTCCATTGCTTCTACCAAATATGAGCGACCTCTGTTAGCTGATATGAGGCCAAGTCTACACACTCCCCATTTTTCACCCCCATAACCTGAGTGACATTCAAGATCCCTTCACTGAACTCATGTGGATCCTCATACACCTTTGATCCCGTGAACTAAGAAAGTCTCTAATCTGAGCCGCCACTGCATTGCCATTCTGTGGGACCTACCAACAGCCTGCTGGTTGACCTGAGCGGTCAAGGCCTGCGCCAACATCTAAACAGCCACCCGAAACTCAACGGGGGCAGCTGGCTCTAGTGCTTGGGGATCCTGAACAGGTGGGGCTTGCTGATACCCATGGTAATTTCCATCTCCGTGGCCTTCATCATGCCTATTCCTTCTTCCGTTCATTCTTCTAGGCGCCATAATTCTGCAAATAACGAATCGCACGAATTAGAAGGATGGAAAGGCTTTTCATCACACGACATAGACATGAAAGAAGGGAATATTTCCTAAATGTCTAGTAGCCTCTTCTTCATAGGTGTGGCGCGCTTCAAACCCATGAAAAAGACTCTATTTAACACGGCTATCAGACACCCTAGGACACTTCAAACCTATGGCTATGATACCAAGTTTGTCACGACCCGAACGTACACCCGGATCGCAGACACGGGACAACGGACCTTGAGGGACCCCAAGTCAACCCATGGCACATGCATACAACTAATCTTATTCAAATAAGCAGAATGATAATTGTAAAACATAGCGAAAACATAATTATAGCATAACATCAAGAAATATTGGGCGTATACACAGTGCAGCACTACATAATTATTTGAAAGCCTCTAATACATAAGAAGGGTTGATGGGACAACATCCACAACTAACCCGACTAAAACTAAACATAAACAACATGAAAGTTTATCAAATGTCCCTCAGAACATGAGGACTCATCAATAAGCTGAAAACGTAAGCTGAGATGGACTAAGGATGAGGATGAGCCTGAGATCCAGACTTTGTATCATAAAAAGATACAACATAGAAATTATACGGTTAGTACGTGGAATGTACTTAGTATTCAAGTATATTGGACATTTAAAAGTAAAATAAAACTCATAAGTAACATAAGAGAAGGACATCATGCTTGTTTTATAACTTCATAAGAGAACATAAGACTCAAGGCTTTCAAATCATTCATAAGACGTTCATAATGATAATCGTAAATAAACTTTATCAAAACATAACTTAAGCCAATAACATAAACATAACAATGCATAAAATATGCGGAACAATGGGAGGACTCATCATTACCGACACCGTCATAGTAGAGCTTTTCATAATGCCCCACTGTCTCTCTTAAGTGGGCAGAGCGGACCCTGGCTTGCCAGACGAGGGTCGCGCATAAGGCTTGATATCACATTTGAGGGGATCATTATCAATACATCATATCATTTACAACCCACGATAACACGTGGTTATGAGACACCGGCATAATCCTCTGAACGCCGGGCTACTCGGTGCTAGACACAGCTCCAAAAAACATGCATATAGGCTCATACATAAATCATTAACATCATGCATAAAAATTCATTGGCTAAGATATAACATTTATCATCACTGATCCCCTTTAAAACATGCTTAGCCAAGAATCATGGGCCCTTTTAATCAGCCGCCATCATAAATTGATAAATCATGAAATTCGTTTCATAAATTGTAAACAATTCTTCAACATGTGGCCATTGCCTTATACTTCCTCATATTCAAATCTTTCAAAACATGCTCTTAAACATGGGTAATTTGAAAATCATGCTTTTATATCATCAATAAACTCAAATTATAGAGTATTCATCATAAATCATAACTTTCATGAACTTTCATCAAATGGGCAATTTGGATTTAAAAGATTGAAACATGAATTAAAGAAAATAATAATAAAATTTGCCTATCATTCATAATTCAATAATTAATACTCAATTAAATCATACCCATAAAGAGAAATCACATTGTCATGCATTGGCTAAAACCCCATGGAATTTGAATTGGGGAATTCATGAATTAACTCGAAATTGGGCATGGGTGAGGAAGAATTCCACCCATTTTAAAACCCTACATACCTGGGAATGGAGGGACTCAAAGTTAATTGAACACCCACAAAGAAATTTATGAAAATTTGGGGAAGAATGCCTTGAATCTCCTAAAAACCTCTCTAAGCCTTTGCATGAGAATGGCATGCAATAGGGACTTAACTCCTCTAATCACACTCATAAAATATCCAAAACGATGTAGTTTAGGCCTTAGGGACTTAGGAAATTATGAAAACACCCTTATTAAAACATAGGAATTTTTGGTTTTCAGTCCCCATGAGGGACCTAATGGGTTGTTGTCATAGGGTACGACTCATTGCCTTGATCCGTTGAGTCCACTTCCCAAACATCCAAGGGAACCACACGGATGACTTCACGAGTTGTGAGGCCAGACCACGACTCGTGGTCACCTTCAATGGCCTACACTGTCCATTCCAACTTGCCAATCCTCCAGGGTTTACCACGGGTGACCTCACGAGTCTTGAGGTCTGACCACGACTTGTGGTCAAGCCCGTTGCCTCCTCACTCAGGCCTTTCCACACCACATTGACCACGAGTCACCTCACGGATCATTCTGTGACCTGGTGCGAATTTTCAGTTTTTCTCTATTTTTACTTTCGGGTCTGATCCTTGAGTTCCCGTGGTATAACAATATCCCAAGGGCAGTGCCCGGTGAAGGGACATTGTAACCACCATATGTCACGACCTTTATGATTGAATAGTTTGATCCAATCATGTTCACTCATGACATCTGGAAGGCTCCAATTGAATGGATCCTCTTCATCTTCAAGCAAAGGTTCGAATATAGGATGGTACATCTGAAGAGAAAAGGTTGTGCTCTTTGGTTTCTTGAGATGAGAGTGGTCAAAGATGATGGCTACAGTTTTATCCTATTTTGTCACAAAGATTGGTTCTGTGGATTGGAGAGGTTCAACAGGAGTTTCTCTCATCCACTCATAGTTTGTAATCCATGAGTCAGGAAGAATTTTGACAAGTCTTCCTTTGGTATTTTTCTAGGTATTTGGGTGCATGTGGTAGGTCCGTTGGTGGCATCTACATGTAGTAGTAAATCATCATCTCCACCCGGAAATGAAAGATCCATGGTATGGTTCTGAACTCGCCAAGATATTTGATAGTGAAGAGTTGCCTGGATAGCATCTCTAGCTTGTGGAGCTCCCTGTATTTGGACTTGGATCTATAAGGCTTCTGTTAGATATGGGTCGCTTAGGGACATGTTGAAGTTTGGATATAAAGTGACAAAGACTGTCCTAGCGTTCAAGGTGACCATAGTTGTACCCAAATTTGCATGTTGGTACTCTTGGTATCGAGTATCAAGGAGTGAAAGGCGTGCAACAACAGGTTGGCCTTTCCTTCCATGATATGAAAAGGTGATTCGAACAACATCAAAATGAATATTGGTGAATCTGTGATTTTTCCATTGCCTTGGAAAATCATCGAGAATCTGCAAGGTGACAAATTTTTCTTCTTGAGTAGCAAGAATAGGATGTTGATCGAGTTTTGAAGCAGCAACATATTCTTTTACTCCATTTGGTTTATGTTGGACCAAAGAACGAATTTTTAACCATAGATTGGTTGTCTTTTTGGCAAAGGCAGAATAAGGATTTAGGAGAGGTAAGTATGTACTGGACACTTTATTTTCATCGGGTAGTATATCTACTTCATAAAGAGAGTCATATTTACAAGATAGAGTTTTACTAAGTGTAGGAGACATAGGTACTTTGGTGACGGATTTATAAAGACTTGACGAAGGAGAATATTTACAAGGTCTAGACGTAGACTCACTCATAGCTATGAAAGCTACTCCTCCCTCCTAAAGGATGGGTCTGGCTCTAATACCACTTGGGGTAATGAGAGGGCTCTGAAGCAAAGAAGCTGGGCACAGGCCGAGGAATCGGCGAGCAAGACGTCAAGTTTGCAGGCACAATAGTTTTCCTACGAAGAGGGACTGGGCTTCAACATTTCGAAGGACGGCTTGCCACAAAACCCGGATTCAACATCCCGAAGGACGGCTTACCAAGTCAGTCGAACAGTAAATTTCATCATGGACATAAAAGAATTTCCCTAAAAAAAAGGGGCTGGCTTCTACATCCACCCAGACGATTTTCCAAGCTACACAACTCGGGAAATCTTTTACTCTACTTATAAACTTAGCTAATTATAAAATTTAGAAAACTATTGTACTTGGAACAAGCTTTCTAGTAAAACAATAGTCTAAAACCATGAATATAATCAAGATGGAACCTGAGAGTAAGGGAAACATGTTAAAATCCATATTACAGAAATAAGCATAGTCTAAAGCTATTCATCATATATGAACATAAGGACCCAAGGTCTAGAAACACAAATCATATAGCATGCTATACTTGAAAACATAAGTGCAAACTCATCAACTGATCAATGTGTTAAATAAACTATAAAACCTAATATCATAAGTCATGAACATAAGTAACTGAAAACATGGGGAACAAAGGGAGGCTTCCTCGTAATTGTAATCATCATGATAGAGCTTACATGATGCCCCAACTATCTCACTCAAGTGGGCAGAGCCATCCCAAGCTTGGCAAGGCTAGCAACGACTAGGGCGTGATATCAATTATGAATACCCGTAAGGTTTAAACATGAATACATACCTACGGTGGCATGAAGTTCTGAGACTCGGGGTTTGCTGGAACCCATAGTTTACATGGTCCTAGACACTACTCCCAAAAACATGCACATGGCTCATAATCATTATCATGAAAATGTACTTGGACTTGCATGGGCTAGCCGAATCATGAAATCAGAATCATATTTGACATGTGTGAAGTATTAATGAAAAGATGCCATAGAGTTGTCCATGATACTTGAACTTGAATTTCATGAAAATAATACATACATTGATAAAGCTTCATGACATCAAACTCATGGGATCATAAGTTTAGGATTTCATAATTATTCATGCATACTTGATAGCTTATCATAGTTGAAATCATGGGCTCATAAGCTTTAAATTCATAAATCATGCATAATAGGGAATAATCTTCATAAACTTGAAATCATGAATTATTAAATAAATTGAGACTCAAATCTGCAATAATAGCCATAAATCATCAATCAAAACATGAGAGGATTGAACCCATAGAGATAGTATGAAAGATTTTATGGAATTGGGTAAAACCCTAGAATCTTGACATGACATACTTACAGACTTGAAATCATACAATTGGGATAAAATTGGGCATGAAGGTGGAAGAATTCCCCCCATTCATAACCCTACATCCCTGGGCTAGATGAGGTTCTTTCTAGGGTGTTATGCCCAAGAGAGATTAGAGAAGAAGAAATTGAGATATCCTTTCTTCCTTGAGAGCTTGATCTTCCCAACCTTGGTGTATGAGAGGAGTGAGGAATAAACTAAGTAAAATCCTCAATTAAACCCTTAAGGATCCCCAAAATGACACCAGGCCACTTAGGGATTAAAAGCTTAGGAAATTACAAAACTGGCCCTGGAAAATTGGCTAGACTAAACCACTAAACATCTCGATGGTGGCAGTGATGGGACGTCACTCACCGCGGTCCATCAATCTTACCACCACCTTTAACCCAAAGGGATCCAAAATTAGCCTTAACCAATGGTTGGAATGAAGGGCCATCACTCCGTTGACGGTCCATCAAGTCTTCCATCACTTAGGAGTAGTGGAACTTGAGCATGACACCGCGCTTGATAGTCTATCGCAAACCTGTTGGCCGTTATTCACATTGTTGGAGCCATGATGCCACTTCAATGGGCCGTCACTAGGATGACAGGCCATCGGCTCCTCTGTCAACCCCCTGCACCATACCTACAACTTTAGTTCGTTTTCTGCAAGGAGCCATTTTGAGACTTGAGGTGTTACATTCTGCATTCTCTCCGCAAGTGAAGCTGTCATTTTATTTTGTAAGTGCTCCTAGTAGAGCTCTTATACCATTATACTAGATATTAAGAGAGTCGTGGTTTTGGTGGGACTTTATTTTAAGTTAAAAAATGTATTGATTTATCTAAAAGTAATGATAAATGGTGAAATTTTTATATGTTGTTTAAAAATGAGTTCTTTATCCTGGTAATGTCTACATAGGTGCCCGCACAACCTGTCCATTTGGATAGTGTCAAGTTAGTATCATAGTGCCTAGGTTACCAGACTCACAAGTACAAGAGTAATGCCTAGTAGTGTTCTATTGATTGGTGTATAGACGCCCATATCTAATCTTCGAAGGGCTACAAGACATCTAGGAAATTCTCACTTTATTTCTCTCCTATTGTATGGTCCGAGTGTGTTATTTACCTGGGTTGATTCCAATTGGTATTTGGAGTAATTCAATTGGAATCTAGATGACCCAATTGGTATCTACGAAGTTCCAATTGGCATCTGATGATGCAAAATTTTTGGTGCGATATGATATGATAGTGGCATGCGATAATAAATAACGAACAAGGAATGGTAGTGTCTGGGAAACCAATAGTCTAGGGAACCACATTATTCTTAGTGAGTTCTCAATGCGGCAATATAGGTCTCGTTATCGGGGACTCTATAACGAGTTGCAGACCACCATAGCAGACTGCTATGCAGAACCGAATCCCTTTTTCTAAAAATATTTTAATACTAATCTAAAAGCCATGAAATAAGTGTATACATAGATGCTAGAATTGCTATATATGATAAATATAGGGCCAAGGACAAGGCCATATTCATTTGGATGAAAAACAAGCACCCGTACATCAATATAGGAAATAAAAAGAGAGTAATCCAAACTCGAGCCAAAAGAAGAGTGATATTTTCTTACAAGCCCCAAACAAGGGCAACCATATTAGATAAGATAGGGGAGGGAGGTACACCCTGTCTAAGCCTTACTAGAGGCCTAGTCGCTTCTACCACTATGATTGAAAGCCTTATTGTCCTCGAACTCACTTACAAAAGAGAACATTGAAATTTCCTCCCTAACTACCTGAGGCATCTTAGAGCCGGGAGAGAGGGTCTTAAAGACTTCTTAATCCCCTTCCACATGCAGATGAAGAGCTTGTCACGGGAATTCCGCTTCCTCTTCTCTCTCTCTCCAGGTCCTCTCGAAGCTTTACATGGGCCTAGGCCAAGGATGCAATTGCCACCTGCACTCCCTCTGGATTCGCAGCTGCTATATTGGATCGCCTATCACCCAGGGGAGGTTTGGGAAACCCTCTTAGTAACTCTTTTATGGAAGCCATCTCTGTCTCGATTTGCTCGAAAGGACCAACAGGCCTGGTTGGGCCAGCCCCACTGGCCCTCCAACCCTCACTGCCCTTATCATCGAAAGCCACCCTCTTCTTCTTCCTACCTCTCCTTGGTGCACCCTTCACTCTCAGAGGGTCAAAGGGAATGTTACATGCCACCGCAAAATCCCTGGCCTCCCTATGTACATTGGCCCGCCTGTAAAGCAGAGTAATGAGAGAAGGAAAACATAGGCCAGTAACACTCTTAGCCAATAAATACCTCTACTCGTATGCTATTTGTGCCCCAACATAGACTGGTACCCCACGCAAGATATATGCTACCACCGATGCACAAATTAGGTTACATTGATAATATTGGTGGATAGGCGGATCCACTAGGACACCAAGTTCAGGCACCTTCGATCCTCGGCAGTAAAGTGACTGCCCTTAATGCCTATACGAGTAATGCCCCAGCAATACAAGGCTCTATTCTCTTCTATCACTAAGGTGTCCTCGAGCCACCGCTCGTTACCCGCCATATCCCTCAGCCTTAGGAGGATTTGGCAGACCCAATGCGTCATTAATGCAGGCAGCACTGAGACTGATTTGCACACCCCAAACAAAAGCTACCAAGTCCGGGAGAGACCAGTTGACTATAAGAAGGTTGGCATAGAACTCCCTCACCTAATAATCATTATCCTTGTAAGGCTCCTTAACTAGTGGACCCCACCTCATCTCCTAAACTTGGGTATAAAACTTGGGAGCTTTTTCCGCCACATCCTATAAGATGAAATCCCCCTCAGGAAACAAGTCCTTGGCCCCTTGCACATTTTGCCGAAACTGGCACTGGTAATTTATGATCCTAATGTATCTGGAGGTATGGCTATTGTCAGACCTTGTAGAACACTGTGGAAGTAGAAACTATTACGAGAATATTCAAGGGAAGGTAAACAGGGACAGGGTAGCATTCTACCTACGGAGCAACCACTACAGCGGGGAGGAATTTGCTGCAGTGAGTCTGCTACAGTGAAAAGGGGACCGCCATGATGGGTCCGCTGCACAGTGAAGGACCCGCCGCAGCGAGCGTCATCTCCCCTTGAAGATCTTCTTCCATGAAAATGGAGGTTGGGTTTTTAACCTCCATGTTTCTACAATTTTGGCATAGATCACGCAAGGGGGTAAACTCAACACCACAACTAATTTTTAACCCAATATCCCTCTCCTTCAATCCTTAGGGGCTCAAATAACTTCAAACCAATAACCCTACCCAAACCCCACCATTTCTAGCATAAAACCCCCTATGAAAATAGTCTACAGTATGCTGGGAACAATTCAACTTACTCAAGAACATAAAGGCTAGTAGCTGATAACGCTCAAACCACACCTCCTTATGAAGTATGAAGCGGACATTGTCAATAAAGAACCCAACTAGAGGTTGGGGTCGATTCCACAGGGAATATGGAAGGATGTAGAAGAACGCTAGTGCTTAATCTTTTTAGTTAATTATTTCCTAATAGGGGGGATTTGTAAAATTAATAAGTAATAATGTTGAGAAATTGATGGTTATTTCAAAATTATTGCAATTAACTAGGGTAAGTGTTCCCCATGACTTCATAACCACAAGACGTTTTATACTAGTGATCTATTTCGGTGCTTAGCATGCAATATTGGTATGTTAGGTTCACCTAAGTGGTTGGTCCCCTATCTAGATGATTTTCACCACGCAACTTGGTCTGTCTATGGGTGTACTTTAGTTGACCCTTACCCTTAATATCGGATTAGCTATCCCCAGACAAGGTCAAGCTATTAGATGAGGGTTGATAGCCTCAAATCTCCGTTGTTAATCCCTTTTCGCATTCACTACCTCCTTGGTCCGGTAAGTGAGAATAAGGCAAGTTCTAACAATTGCAACCGTTAAAAATCAAATTAAACGAAGGAAGAAACAATACATGCATAAACTCCGTTCAAGAATCATTAAGTATTTTACCTATGTGTATTAATTTGTCATAGTTCCCACAACCCTTTGTGGTGGTTTTAGCCTATTATTTTTATAAGTAAATTAATAGAATTGATAAATAAAATCAAAAATTAATACTTACAATGTTGATAGGAAGAAACTCACTTGGTTATTGCAACAATAAAGAAGAACAATTCAACAATCATCTCGAAGTTCCAAACGTAAGACACCAAACTTGTATCTAAAAACTTGAGACTTAAAACTCTAAT